>JAUZST010048380.1:0-25293 GCA_034779995.1 Parotocinclus haroldoi | reverse complement strand
CTCGTACACACACACACACACTCGGACACACACACACACTCGTACACACACACACACTCGTACACACACACACACACTCGTACACACACACACACTCGTACACACACACACACTCGTACACACACACACACACACACTCGTACACACAGGTACACACAGGTACACACAGGTACACACAGGTACACACAGGTACACATACCTGATGATGCGCTGAGCAGCGTACTGGTGGAGGCAGCGGAATTGGGCAGACATGTTAGCCAGGGCTGCCAAACAGTTTGTGTGCAGGTACTTATCCTGAAAGAGGAAGCGGCTAGATGTAAATGATCCATTCTGATGGAGCATAAAGTAAACGTTCACATATTCTCCTTTTCGACTTTTAATAATCGACCTGGACAATAAAACATGTCAGGTAGAAGGAAGTATAGTTACTCATGAAATTGCCATTTTGCCCAATCCCGAATGTAAACAGTGGGTTGCCAGTCTAAGCTGAATCTCCCTGAATGCGTCAGCAAACCAAGCACTTGCGCAATCAGATAACGGGAATGTTCCGGGTTAACAGGACTCGAGAAATATTTCGATTATGCTTTGCAGCCAGACAATAACCAAGCAGAAAATTGTACTTTCATAACTGAATGATTAAATTCTTCATTCCCATAACCATGTGCTACATATCAGAAACTCCTTTTCAGAAAGCGTTTGCTGCATTTCATTCCAGGGTTGCCAGATATCACGAGAGAAACAAGCACCGGGTCTACAGAAAGAAGTCCAAAAGAAGCGAGCACAGACTGAGGAAAACGACTGACATGCACGCGGTAAGGGATCGGATTATTCGGCTCTCTTGATCGGATTCCTTGGCCTTTATTTGGTCGAGACACTATGGACTCCCTGTGGGTCATTCTCATGGCATGAACGGTTGTGGAGAGCAGGACAGCTGTTTGGGAATCATCACCATATTGCCTACGGTGCCCGTTTTGGGCTGAAGGTTCCCGTGTAGCCCACCCGCCACATTATATTCAGTGTGGACCATAAGTATGAGGGCACTGGTAAAAATGCTTGTTAAGATCTTTGTGGAGCAGGATTTCTATAGCGCTTTTTATAACGGAGCATCGTCTCAAAGCAGCTTTACAATCTTAGGGAGGCAGTGGAAAGGAAAAAAACTCCCCGGAAGGAGAGGGAAGAACCCGTGAGAGAACCAAAACTCAAAATGGGACCCGAAGTCCGACCTCCATGGGTGGCCTAGATGTTAATTAGGTAAATACTTGAAAGTATATTAAAGCGATAGTGAAATTAAGTAAATAATTAAAATCAATAATAATATTTAAGTTAGTAATAAAATATGTAAAAACGTTTTAAAATCATAGTGTTCAACAACTATAGCGAACACAAAATATAACATCCCATAATGCAATAGCCCCCATCTATAGAGCAGTGCATTTGAAAGACCAAAGATGATCAAGGATTCTTATAAAGGCTGGCTGTCTTCCCCATCGAATTTACGGGGGCACCCGAAGACAGGGAATCCTGAGCATCCAACAACACGATTGTCTTGGAAGTCAAGCTGGATATCAAATCTGTAAAGTCCACGCCAACTCCGTCAACGATTCGAGATTTTCGGTCACGTTATTTTTAAGCCGATTACGTTACGATATGTACAGGAAAAGGCAAAAAAAGGAGGCGATGTCACTGGTGGCCACAGACTATTGGTGCTGGCAGTAGGTCTGCACGAGTGAGGGGAGAATACTTACCCTGGTCCGGGTCATGTTGAACTGGATGGTACGAATCACCACCAGGATTAAGAGACTGCCCAGAGAGATCTCAGTCAAGGCTCGCTCCGTGTACCAGTTTATGTTCTTTAACATCTGAAACAGAAGACGGATTGAAGTCCATCAAGCGCAACAGGAGTTGGTCGTCCCTTGCGAGCAACGCTGGGTTAAGGGCCTTGCTCAAGGACCCGACTGTGGCAGCTCGGCAGAGGTGGGATCTGAACCCAGGACCCTCAGGTCCAAATTCCGATACCTTACCCGCTAGTCCTACGGCCAATTCTAAATTGAGCAAGCCTAGGGCGACAGTGGCAAGGCAAAACACCCAAAACATTACAATGAAGAGGCCACCTAGGGAGGACCAAGTCTCAAAAAGGGCCCGACCGGCTTGGGTGGCCTAGATGTAACAGTGTGTAACAGAATTCACACTGCACGTTGCTACACACATCACCTGTCAGAGGTTTGGATTTCTTACAGAAACACTATTTTTGTTTTGTTTTTGTGTGTGGGTTTACTCCGGGGTCAACTGACTACTCTAAATTGGCATCTAGTCTTACATAACCTTGTGTACAGTTGTGACCTTGTGTGTGTGTGTGTGTGTGTGTGTGTCGCTGAAATGGCCACCGATGCCAACAATGACGTTGAACGAACGAACAAACAAAAAAAAATAGGCGTTCATAAATGTTTATGCAATTTATATTGTTTACGACGTCCGCCATTTTATGTACGCATTGCAAATACAGAACAGGTTACGGCTCCCGCCCTGACTGTTGTTACTGCACTGATAACCGCGCCCGATGAACGCATGAAAGTGCACCAGAATTTCTCCCGGATGTTCTAGCGAACAGATCTACAGCTGGAAAGCCAGCTTTGTTGCCAAGCGATCGCCTGCCGAGGTCAAAGGCTCAGTACGGACCTCAATACGAGTATGGATTCGTTTTCAGGCGCCGACCACGGAGCGTCTCCGACATACAAAAAGGAGTGGGTGAGAAAAATCGTTAAGGTACTTGCATGAATTTTTAACGGCTTGTGCCCACAATCCAGTCTGAGGCGCAGCGCTGTATCTAGGGACCCGGGAACCTAGGGGTGTACATGTGATCAAAAACGTACTAGTCAGTGGGTTGTCAGGAAAGACTAATTGGTCTCGTGGAAGCCTGTACGAAGGTGCGTAATTAGGCTGGCTTAGGGCCGCGTTCATCTTGCGCCAGTCGAAATGCGTTTCTCGGGGCTGCGGCGAACAGACTTCGATAAATAAAAACAAGACGTTGATGGATTACGCTCCAAAAGCGGAACAATTTCCACCGTTGCCTGTAACGTTAATGTTACAAAAGCAGTGCCTTTAAAGTTGTGTCATTACACCCAGAAAGCATTTCCACATCTATCTATCTATCCATCTATCTGTGTGTGTATACACACACACACACACACACACACACACACACACACACTTAGATATATTACTTATACTTCTACATATATAAACCATACTTATTTTCGGATTCTTCCGAATCATCTCTGATCTTCTCAGTATCACTGGGATGAACCCAGAGTGGAATTGAGGCCGAACGAGAGCAGGTGGAGCACTAATAGCAATTCAAGGTTACTGGAGGCAACAAACAAGCCAGCAGCTGCCCGGTTCATCTTACAACCAAATTGTGTTTGTAGTCTAACCCTGTTCATCCCTGAGGTGGTTTGTTTACAAACGCATGCAGATACAACAGCACATATTTATGAGTCAGGAGACGGCGGGTGTGCGCGTGTGTGTGCGCGCGCGGGTACTAACCACTTCGTGGATGGAACGGTTGAACGTGTCGTCCTCTGTGAGGATGAGGAGGATGATGAGGGCCATGTAAACATGGTGGGAGTTTCTCTCCTCTACGTGATAGAGGATCTCCAGAATGGGCATCACCTACAGAGAGACAGGCATTAGGACTGAGCAAAAGTCTAAGGCCACCATTCGATTTTGGTATTTAAGCAATTGCACAACGGCCGCAAGTCTCATGTCGGCGTCTCAAGCTTCGAACTTTCAGACCATTCATCCGTATAACCCTTTTAAACAGGTCTTATTTAGGCCTTTTCTTCCTGGAGTCGTTTCCATTCCTGGTCCTGACTCCCGAGTCAGGCTGCGAGGGAAGGAGCGTCAACTTGGCAACCCAATGTAGCTACCAGCCCAGACTAATTTCTTATAATGTATATACACGTTTCCTGTGCTTTATGCCGGTAGATCTGATCTAATGGCAGATCGAATCTAAGCCTTGCACAGGAACGAATGAGGACTAAAGGATCAAGACTACAATGCACACCAGATTCTCCATGTCAGTCCTGGACAGCATGTAGGTCTTCATGTTGGAGTTCTGGTGCAGCAGGGTGTAGAGCAGCAGCGTTGCCTGGTCTGATCTCTGCTGCTCGCACAGAGCCGTGTACAGGCTGTTAAAGTTGATCTGAAACGTGTGGGGCTGAGGAGACGGGATTGACGACGTATCTGCAACAGCACAAGACAACGATACAGGATGAATACCTGCACAAGCGTCGGCCACACTCGGTCCTGTTTTAAAAAAAAAAAAAAAACGGTCCAAGCTGAAGCAACCTTGCGTGTTTTTGAAGCTGGTAATGGCTTGTTTGTAGGGGTTTGGCCAGTCTGGACCATCTGTCAGATTGACCAGGACCAGTAGTAACAACAGGCTCTGACTGGACAGCGGCAGGGGGTTCTGGTCCGGATCCACTCCAGGCTTGCTTCCGGCTCCTCCCAACGTGAACACGCTCCATAAGCCACCTAAATGACGGCACACAAAAGGGCAAAGGTTATTTCAAGGTTCAAGGTGCACGTTTAATCGCTCTAAGCAGCGTTCAGACTTGGTGCCGAGCTTCGAACCTGCTTGGGCTTTAGACCCATAAATTCCACAGGTTTGGGAACGTGTGCCAGCGGAGAACGAAGCCGAACTCGTCACCGTTACAGGACACGTACAGAACGGCAGGGGAAAACGCAGAGATGCAGAGAACGGCTCCAGCGTTCTTCATGTGTACATGCTCTACCAAAAAGAAACCTACTTCCCAACCGTGACCATACACAAACGTGTGATTTTTCTGCCCCGGACCAAACGTTTGCAAAAAGAACTGCTGCTTCAGCTCTTCTATCTAAATTTTAAAAAAAACAAAAAAAAAACACAACAATGCTTGTCTGTCCGCATACTTTTGGCCACGTGTACACCCTTGTCTGCTCGAGCCTTACTGTCTATAAAATATCGCAAACCCCGTTGATACTTGATTAGTTTCCAAGACTTGGCGAGATGCGTGCAAAAAGCTTAAAATTGCACACGGGTGCATGGCTTAGGTCGAATGTATTAATGAGGAACATACAGCGATGTCCCTTGCCTGTCTGTCTGCTAGCATAGCACTTCCTTTAAAGATGGACTCAGCCCAGTGCACCTTCACCTCCGCCTAGAGGACGGCGTTCGCTCGTTAGCAAGCACAGCTCCCCTGAACTTCTCTCTCAAACCTTGACTGGTACCATCTGTCAGTCGGAGGTCGTTTGGTACTAACTGATGAGGTACGATCAATCAGACTTGGGTCTGTCTCGCATCGAAAGCACACTGGCTCCAAACATCATCCATCTACTGCATGGCCTTGAATCACAGAGAGCATACTGTGTGAAGCAGACATGTGAAAGAATGGGCAGTATCCCTCTGTGTGTGTGTGTGCGTGTGTGTTTGCGCGTGCGAGCAGAATACTGACTGTTCAGACACTCTGCCTGATAAAGACTTTATCTTTCATGGTTATGCAAAGCCCAGGACAAGAATAAGCACTGTTTTTGTGTTCGGCCATGCCGGCCTGTCTGTCTCCACTGCTAATGACTTGTGGTTGGACATCATGGCCCCACCGGTCAGAAAACCTGGAGTGACTATTTCCCCACTGTATCCTGCTGACACTGCGGTTTCTGCTCCACATAGAAAGCAGCTCTGTGCTAAGGTCTGGCACGGAGACATGTACTGCGTATTATTAGGGACTTCGCTAGGTGACGGAGGGTGCACTGCTGGTGCTCAGGGAGAGTTTAACGTCCCAGAAAGTCACCGCAAAGTTTAAAAAAAAAAAAAAAAAGCACGGACAGAAATCACAAACCAAGGAGGTAACGTGAGAAGGAAACAACTCGGGCGGGGAGGGGGGGAGGGGGGGAGGACAGGGGCGTGCAATTTGCCAATCAGCCTACCAACAGAAGTAAACACGCGACAGTACCGGTGCAGACACGACTGCAGAGATGACCGACATAAAATAATTAAACAGACAAGCATACAGTAGTTCTGCTCAAACAGAGAACCGTACCACAACGGCGACATAAACAGACGACTACATGACGACGTCGTCTTAAAATACAATTCTAAACAGTACCAGTGTAAACGCAAACATTACGACAAAACCGATACCGCTGCAAAGAGACGCCCGTGCAACGAGGCCAGCGTAAACAGAAGACCACACGGCCTGAGGGGGAAAAAAAACAAAAAAAAACAAACGTACCGCAAAAGCAGTGTAAACAGACACCCGTACCACATACCATACGTTAGTGCCAACACGGGCACGAACACACAAACATACCTTAATACCGGTTTAAACGGACGAACGCATGCTCGGATATGCCATTTAAATAGCCCCGAGTGGGCGAGCTCTTCGAATCCGTACCTTCCTCGATTAACTGGCAACACAGTAGCAGGGTAATCGACGTCGGGGCGGGAACAAACGACTATTTTGACGGTCGAATAATCGATTGTTCGGCTCATGAACTGCTGAATTACCAAATCAGATGCCATTAGCTTGATGCTGCTTTATGCAGGTGTTAGCTAAGAGCGAAGGCAAGAGAACGCCCGAGCTCAAAAGAATTACGAAAGCTAAATAAAACTCCCATATCTGTGTCGCATCTCCGGCCAGAAACGTGAGGTTTGGTCGTCAATTTTCGGCGACTAAATCAAACGAACACCGCCCCCTGTCGTCGAAATGCAGTAGTTATTGACGATGGGATATTGCGTTTTGAAATATCCCATCATTTTCGTGAGCATTATAGTCCAGATTTCACACAGTGTGGACAAATGTCCACCCAAGGTCGTTTGCTAAATAATCAAACGGCGATAACGGAGGCCACCTAAAAAGACGACTCGTATGAGAAAAGGCGCAAGAAAACACTGATGTGGCTTACACCTGCCAATTTAAATCGCATTTTAATTCAAGGGGGCAGCACGATGGCTAGCACTGCTACATCATATCAAAAATTTCCCAGGTTCAGTCCCGGGGTGGAGGCTGCATGTCCTCCCCGTGTCTGCGTGGGTTTACTCCGGGTACTCCGGTTTCCTCCCACAGCCACAGCCCAAAGGCATGAGTGTTAGGTTCATTGGTGTCTCTAAAAGTGGCCCTTAGTGTGCGACTGTGTGCGCGCGCCCCGTCAAGGGTAGTTCCTGCCCTTGTGCCTAGAGTTGCCGTGTGGATTAAGCGGAAGCTAACGAATGACTGAATAAATTAAAGGGTCCAAAAACAGGGTTTTTAGACGAGCCGGATTTACAGCGAAAGGTTTTTCCCTAACAAATCTCTGACTGTCAAGGTGTCGCCCCAGAAGTAAAGCTCACTCTCTGCAACAACAATCAGAGTGCAGTTAAAAACCGGCGAGTATTGATGTTATTTCTGGGTCAAAAGTCCCATGGCGAAGGAGGAACCGTCTACAGGCATGAGCTAATCTGATAACTCGCATCCCTTCCTCTCGGGCTTTAACGAAACAACCGATTGGGAAACCGTAACGAGAGCTTATAGGAAGTAGCCACGGACGTGCTGAAATCGGAGGGGATATCAGGGAACACGACTGGCTCCACTATTCCACGGCCTCCTACGCGACCGGGTCAAGACGAGGTCAGACTGCATCAGGATTAGGCGATGAGGGCACTTGCGCCGTGGCGCCTGTGAATGTTCAAGCAGCGATAGCAAAGAACAGTCTGCTCTCAAAGATTTTGCATGTAATCAAAGCCAGTGCAAGTCTATCAGCACCAAAGTGAAACCCCACACTAACGACTCCCCTCCCCATACACACCGTTTGTCCTCTGCTGACACCTAGAGCAGCACAAAACCCCGTGTACAACATGTTGATAAATAACCTTGCTCACGTACACACACACACACACACACACACACACACCACTTACCTCATTGTTGTTTGTTCTGTCTGGCCAGCTTCCCTTGGCTCGCCACACAAACACAATAATGCAATCTCATGTGCTGCAATGGTCAGCCAGACCATTACACAACCAGTCAGGAGAGTGTCAAATGAGGACGAAAAAAAAAAAAAAACACGCGCGTGTGTGTCCCATTAAAGGATAAATGTGGAAAAATGGATACATGAGGCAATGGAGAGCTGACAAACTGGAGGCATCTTAGTAATATTTTGCATTGCATAAAACTGAGGACGTGAGACTGGAAAGGCCAAGAGGCAGGACAGGGCACAAGGGAAGAATGCACAAGGGATAGGTCAAGAGACTGGACAAGGGAGGGAACGCACAACAGGGCAAAAGGACTAGACAGGGGCTTGAGATGAAGGGACAGGGCAAAAGACTAGACCAGGTTAAGCACAAGGGACAGAGCGAAGGACTGACCGTGTGTTGAAGAGCAGAAAGGCCAGGCACCTGATTGGCCTGTGGAATTAGCCTGTGATTTGTGTCTTACGATTGTAAAATCACAGCACGATAAGTGCGTCCGTTAGTCTTGAATGATGGGTGACGTTTTCCCCAGCGGACGTCTGGGTGGATCCGAGTTTGTTCAGACAGGTGTTTGAGGAGCGAGTGTGTGTGTGTGTGTGTTAGTCAGCTTTATTTAGGAGCTCTGTTGCTGATGACGTGGTTGCCCTTCAAGATCTGAGATATGCTCCCGGCTCAAATCCACAGGGGCATTTCAGGTCAATTTCTCCCACGCGCTCACCTAAGTAACCCTATAACCCCCGGTGGCATGGGCAGGATAATGATATTCTGCTTACCATCTACATCCACTCTTTCACACCTGCTTATATGATGGACACGCAATCGATTCCACCATCTCTCCCGTACGCACGCACTGACCTCGGCGACCCTGGTGGCTGTGGCTGGTGCCTGAGCTGTAGATTATTGATAGAGTGAGTCTGGAGTGCATTGATCCCGCCACAGCGAGGGCGGGAAGGTTCAGCTCTGGGAGTCCAACCGAGCAAGAACAGTCTGTCTCATTTCTATTCTGAGACAGACTATAGACTCGAGGAGCACGGCGTTAATTCTGATTATCAGGTTCAGTATTGAGAGCCGTTTATGATTTTCCACTTTGTGGATCCTTCATACAGCACATTCTGGGCCGGTCTGGTCCTGGTTCCTGAGGTAGGGGAGGAAGGCGGTCATTTAAGCTTGCAGGAACAGATTTCTGTTGACCCCCGAGATGGACTAGCGCTGAAGAAAAGGGTAGAAGAGGGTTCATATCGTGGTGGTGCCTTCTGGCCGGGTTAGAACTCGCACAGAAACGCAATTGGCTGTGACTGAGGGAAGGGAGGCTGGACAAGAGAACGTCCCCTGGCACGGCAACAGCAACCCCTGCTGAGCACGGAGTGATGGAGGTCCGGAAAGGGAAACCCGTGCCCAAATGCCAACCCCGACCAGTTAATGGACCGTTTATATATGAAGGTCTTTCTATGAATGCGCAAACCAAAAGCTCATAGGAGCCACCGAGAGAAACAAAACAGATCTTTAATCCGAACGGTTGCTGCATGCCGTTTTGCTCCTCGTCTGCATCAAGTCCACATGGGACTCTGTCGAAAAATGGACCCCCTGCGCGAGCGAACTGCTGTGTGACTGCAGGGTCGGTGCTCGTTAACGACGCACGTTAGCGATATCCACAAATCAAATTCCCTCCCGGATGGAAGGAAACGGCTCAACTGGAAAGAATGTCAAAAGGGGTGAACGGTGGGCAGAGCAAACGGTTCCGCTGACGGTGTGGGTACCGACCCCATGCAAGCACGGATTATTCATGCTCGATGACAACGTCTGCCTTTATAAATGAACTGTGCGGGATGAGCACGTGATAAATCGCTGGCAAGGAAGGCTACGGGACGGCCGTCTAAGAGAGATCAGCAGACGGGTAACAAACCTGGGCCTGCGAGAACATCACAAAGGCCGACGTTACAGCAGTGACCGTCCCAGCTTCGCCTCAGACCTTCATCCTGATATGCGTTGCGTAAACGGGGTCCTAGTCCCTTCTGCTTAGAAGCCGGTCAAAAGGCTACAGACTGCTGACGAGGTAGAACATTTTTCCCTTTAGGGAACATCAACATAATCTGTCCAGCATCTCCAACGGTGTCCATGCAAGCAAGAGAGCCACAGCACAGAAGGAGAGAAGAGCAGAAAAATCAAACCTGGCAATCATGTTTTACCACCGGAGAGAAGGAGAAAGAGAGACACTGTCAAGTAAAAGAACACAAACCAAACCCCATTCTCCTTTCTCTGTATCTGTCGTTCTCGTTCTCGTTCCCCACAACCTTCCTCTAGCCTCACTTGGTTCTGATTACTAATCCTGAGTACAGACGCCGAGTCAGCCCCGAGACTGCGTAAATCTGCTGCCTCTACGGATACGAGGCATGATTGACTGCAGGAATGTGTATGTGTTGTAAATGATAAGGGTCCAACGACACGAGAGTGAACATGAGAGAGAGAGAGAGGGGTTTTTCCTTTACTTTAGGTCACTGTTAAATAGAGTGGCTTAACGTAAAAGCAGACATTCCTTCAGCACCTGGCCATCACCCTTTTGACAGATCGTATACACTCTGAAATTGAGTGATGGTTCTGTATTAATGCCGAGTTTTCCATGCGCACAGAACTACAAGCAGCCGCCCTCAGTCGAAGTTCATGCCCCTTCCAGCACTTGACAAAACTTTGATGGGTGCCCAAATGGAAAACACCGATCCCTTTCCGTCCCGGCCACAAGAAGCGGAAAGAAAAATGATTAAAATGTGCTTCGACGTGATAATTGTTATTCTTCAACTCCTAACTCGCGTTGCTTGTTCATCCAGCTGAAGGAAAGGCACACGTGCAGGACGGTGTCACTACCGCCCACAAAAACCCAGCGATGTCTTTGTAAATATGATCTTTATGCTGATGATGTCGATATTATTCAAGCACTTCTCATTCATTAGCTAGGAAGAGACCTCGCATCTAATCTGTAGCAGGACTTATTGTGTAATCCCACGCCAATAGTTCATCCTCTAGAGTTTCTTAATGGAACAAACAGCGAAAACGGAGGTGAATTATTTAGGAAAAGTCCTGAGAAAGTAGGGGTTTGTGATTCAGCTATGGAAGAACGTTTAAATATCGTTGGTGTCTGTTACACTGCATGCACTTTAGCGATAAGGGACCTTGTTTTCAGTGACCAAAACCGCCGTTTTATTCCACTGAAAAATGTACCCTGCTCACAAAAGTGAGGGGCCATCTCGAAACGAATATGAAGCGACTACAAAAAGGAAAGAATACGATTTTATTTAATTAAACAAGACGATCAGAAAGGCAAAGGCAAAGTCGAAGAAAGCTGTTCCATGACGCAAACGAGATGCAAACTCCATTACGGTGACCGAGCGGCAAGGGATATATAATCATGGGGTTAACCGGCCCAGGGTGCCCCTACACTGTGTTCAGTAGGGTGTATGGTCACAGCAGCTGTCCAGCAGATCCTGCGAGTGCTCTTTATAATTATTTGGGAACATCCCCGCTTGTGCGCAGCGTGTTCGTTTGAGCCTTACTGCGCGTCATAGAACGGTAGAAAAATGCTGCGATAGAGGACGAGCCCTCCAGCTATTTAAAGCCACAATTTAAAACCGAAGATCGATCTGATTACCGCTGCTCTGCATGACATGCGGCGGTGTGATAATTTTCCAGGCGACGCTATTGTTGAGAGAGAGAAGCCGCGTTACACCGGATGTGGAAATTAAGCCACATCCTCGGTGCTTCTCTAGGTTTCAAATTCACACCTAAAATAATTAAATGTAACCTGGCGTGGGTGTTTCCCGGCACTTTTCTCCCACATTTCGCCAGCAGTACATTTACGCGCCAACACATCCTCAAGTAAACACAACGGCAGTTCATAGTCCAAGTCCAGTTACAAATTCGATTAACGTTGTGCATTAATAAGCTTCATGGTCCAAACGGCTTATATTAATGAATACGTTTAGCACCGTTTCCTCGAACAGTCCAAAAACATTCGTGTTAGGTCAAATGGTGTCTCGAAAAAGTGGCCCTTAAAGTATGACCGTGATACGTCCTGCGAATGGTTTGGCTGATATTCCACTGATATTCCACTGATATCACACCTTTTGTGGTTGCCACATCTTTTGGACTTATTCACACAGACCAGTTCAGGAACCTCTGTCCCAGTCCGTAGGATCTGGCAACCCTGGGACTGAACGCTAAATGGCCAGGTAAACGCTTCGTAGAAGAGCAATATATACAATTTTGCATCACATCTTTTTGTGAGATGCCTGGTTTCAAGGTAAAATCCGCATGCGGACGCCTTAATCGGATTACTGGCAACATCGGAAGTTCAGCAGTCATCGGATAATTTGTTGCATGCAAACGCTCTCGTAGAAAGCGAATAAATCCTACACTCGGACCATATCAGGCATGGAGAGTCATCACCGGCCACCACGCTGCATCGTGAGTAAATGGAGAACGGGCAATTCTCACAGGCGCGTGTCCAGCCAAATGCCTCCAGCGGCATCGGAAACAGGATCGGCCCTGGCATTCGGAGTGGGAATTCCGCCTGGAAATGAGCTGGGATCAGCGACAGGAATAGGAGCTTGTCGAAAAGGAAAGAATGCATTGCGACAGAGATGCGAAGGGCTTATGTCTCTATTTAGCCCGTCTGCCTTTCCTGTCAGACAATAAGAACGCGTCTGGATTCCACAGAATGACTCGCATGCCTACACACACCGCACCTGTGAGTCAGAGATGGTAATAATCTCATTAACGGTCTGTCTGAACCGTTCGCAGGAAGCAGTGGAAACATCCGCTCTATGGTCAGAAAGAAAGACGACACAAACGCAACGTCTGTCCCCTCCTTTTTGCCTTTAAAACAGCACTGGTGCAGCGGTACTTCTACGCTGCTCACTGTCAACATCAGCACTGACACGGTCCTAAATCTCCAGATTAAAATTATACGAAAAAGACGCATGTCCCATCCGAATCAGCCGACGCATGCAAGAGGTCCCAGACGATCCACCTAAAACTGCGACGCAACTCAGCTGCACCTTTCTTGATTTGCGCTCTACAGCCAAAAGTATGTGGACACCCCTTCTAATTTTAGTTTCCCTGGCGACCGAGCTCATACTATACGCACATGCGGCGCATTCACACAGTTTACTCTGCAAGTAGGCTCGGCTTGCGACACGTAAAACGAGCAAAGTTAAATTCGGCATGAATGAGGAATCTGCGGTATGTCCCAGCTTCCTCACCCCACTTTGAGGACGTACGGTTATGTAATTCAGGGTCAGCTCTGTTCATTTCCTGTAAGCGCTTTCAGATCACGCGTGAAGGGAACAAAGACGGCAGCCTTTTTAACAAAGGCCAGGGCGGCGCTCCACCCCGAGCTGAAGGACCTTCAGCCATGACGCGGGACTCGTCTGAGGACAGGGCTCCTGCGTCTCTGTAAACACTCCCTTCCTCTCCGTCCATCAGAGCACATCAGGACAGGGAGCTGTGCAGAGACCGCGTTTGATCAGAGGCCACCGAGATCAGCGAGAACAAGAGACGCTCATCAGTCAGGCGGATGACCCGGATACGAGTGTTTTGGATGTTCTGGTATGCAGGTGTGTCGGTTAACACTTTATCGGGGGGGGTCAAGAAGACCGTCCATCGATTAGAGCGGAACCAAAAGTAGAAACTGCTCCATGCTGCCTGGTTTGGATTTCTGATGGGGAAAAAATGAGCAGTATGGACTCAAATCGGGGTCGGCAGAACCAAGAAAGCTTGAAGAACTCCGAACAGCTCCGCGTTTAGATTAGGACCATCCAGTCTCTTATATTTCGGATTAGGACAACGGGCCAGAAGATCCAGGGTTCCCACCGTTGGGTCCTTGAGCCAGAGCTTTAAACCAAAAACTCTTGGTCTCTCTGGACAAGGGTATCTGCTAAAGAGCAAATGTACACGGACCTCTATGTGCGCAGATGGGTGTCTCCATCCGCCGATCCGTCCACTGATTGAACCTGTCGCACCAGGTAACACAAGGTAACTTTTTCATAAGGCCAGACACCAGCCCAAATCCGAACATGTACAAAATGCATCAGAGGAGTAGCAGTGGTAGGTTTGGTAAAGCACTAAACCCCCCCACCAAGGTCCCACAAAGAACCTGTGGTATTATTTGGAAAAGCAGGTGAAAAGCTGAAATACAGAATCCACAAACTCCAGCAGAATTGTGCACCCAGGCAGCATTAAGCCGGAAACAGGTGGGATCCTTAACCGTCTAACAGAGCTTGTAAAAACACTGTAGAGTAAAAAATGTAAATAATAAAACCCTTTAAAACCTAACGATAACGCAACCCTCTGACTCCGGATAGTCACACTGTACCCGTTTATACGGTGCACCCTATAACGACTACATGCTGATGGTGAACCGGGGCTTTCAGAAGATCTGTGTGAATTGTGGGCGAGTCGTGTGTGAGAGAGCGCCGATACCCGTTAGAGATGCCGATCTCGCACAGGTGACGCGTGAGAACCGTGTACCGTCGAGCGGAACAGAGTATGATGCAGAGGTGCCGGTGTATGAACTTGTGAGCGTGTGAGTGTCATGACGTGTGATGTGGGAACAGCTGCACGTCTTAAAATAGAGAAGGGTGTCTATCAGCGAGAGCTGGAGGGAAAGATAGAGACCTTGTACACCCTCTGTAAGGTACACACTAAGGGACAGATCACCCTGCTATGCAAATGACGCCAGAAATGACTCATGAACATGGTCAACAGCAGGGAGATTTAAAAAAAAAAATAAAACAAAAAAAACCTTTTCTTTCACATGAAACCCCTGTACACAAGTCTGCATCTTAAATATTTAACAATTCAACATAATGTCTGTGAATGATTCGATTAGACTTTAAAAATAGCTACCCAATACGTAAATACAGCCAAAACAAGCTCAACGCATCTTTAATAATTTAACGAAACACAAACTGAATAGAGAAAGACACCCTTTTAAAGGTAAATATTTATTCTGTTAGGTGTTTTTCTTATTTATTTTCCGGGTAAGGAGGACTGGTTGATTATTCACTGGGGGGCACCGGCGCCTCAAAGTAAGAAGGTCCCGGGTCCTCCGGTTTCCTCCCACAGCCCAAAAACACACGTGTTAGGTTAACTGGTTTCTCTAAAGTGTGGAGTGTGCGCGTGACGGCGTGTGCGCGCCCTATCGTGGGCTGGCGTCCCATCTAGGGTTGTTCCTGCACCTGGGCACCGGCCGGCCCTCGACCCCTCGACCCCGCGTGGATTAAGCGGAAGATAACGAATAAATAAAGTCTGAATAAGAAAGGAAACAGAAACGTCACCATTGCTCTTAGTTAAGACTACAAGATAAGAATAATGAATAATAATTTTAGGCTATATCATTTGTCGCATTTTACAAAATATTTTTGGTCCTGACTAAGGCGCATCTCTCCTGGTTTTGGTTTCAACTCGACACTGGTAACTTACGGATCTATCTCTAGCTATACAGGCCTAAATGGAACGGCAAAGGCAAAACTATAGAAGTTTCTTTGCATCCTTTTTGGTACTGCATCGGATTCCTGCGTCAGCCAGTCATGAAGTGCGCTGTAATTAAACTAATTTAATTTAAAGTCTCGATTATTCGGACTGGACTTTAATTACGGCGGCCATAACCAAGCCGTTAGTAAAGCACCGCAGAGTTGCAAAGCCTCCGTATATATTTAGACGGCAGAACATTGCACAGTGTGTGTGCTGACACTTTCCCTCTATAGGAACATCCTTCTCTCACACAGACTGCGGGTCAGATTGTGGGTGCAGATGTACGTTCCTGACAGTATACGCCGAGATTGTGCTGTGTAGGCAGCTCAAGCAGAAGTGACAGCATCGGTGATGTGCCCCGTTTCTGAACTCTGCCTGCCACACAGGAAGAGAGGGAAGCAGAAAGCCGATAACGAAGCAGGGCGACTGCTGGAAGGGGCGCCTGAATCCGTGAGTGCGTTTCAAATAAGCCCTCATGTACTGGATCCATATGCAGCAGGACGTATAGCAAAGACGAGCACAAGGACCTGTTTTAATGATCCAATTACAATTACGTTTGAAAAGGACGCCAATCCATTTCAGGGCAGGCATTTCCCAGTCCAACTGGTCTGTATTGATGCCCCCAACTGACCACGCGCGCCAGGCCCCGACCCCCGACCTGGGGATTACCCAGATCGACCGGTTACCGAGGGGGTTACCGTCAGACCCGTCTTCACGAGGCTTGGATTGAAACCGTTCCACGTACAGCAACCATCTGGAGATTAGTGATCGACACCCAATCTTAACATTTTTTCAGTTTAACGACGTCGATTCTGATACAGGACGTTTTTAATCTTACTTTAATTCTCTGATCATGACTCTTGGCATTGTGTTGAAGGTCCCAACATGCTGTCTGGCTTTTCTGCATTCTCCACCCAAACGACGTTGTATTTAAACCAGCAGGTAATAGCATTAGCTCGCTCAGTTGCAAACTGAAGTTGTGAAGGACATCGTTAACGGACCACCTCTCGATCGATTTTTCAGTCCCATAAAAACCGATTCCGTGCCGGTCGCATTTAAATTTGTGCAGCACCTGATAGCGGCACAAACAAAGCATGGAGCCTTTACTAAATTTCATTCTGAATTCATCTTTGCAAGGAGCTTTTGTGCTAATTAATCATCTCTCCCCGAGCCCACAGCTCAATACTAAATGACTAAGTAGGGTTCTGTCAAACCCAAGCCGTGGAGGGACATCTCTGAAAACCTTCGGAACACCAACTGATCCAGCAGCCCCTGGGCTCTTTCTTTATCAATTAAGAAGTTTATATGAAAGAAAAGCTGCGTCCGAGACCTGCTCTGTAAGCTGCAATTTGGGGCGTCAACCGTTCCCTTGGCTGACAAGCTACAAAGAGGGAGAAAAAGTATGTTTTATACACTAAACACGGGAGGCATTTTGCCCAGGAACAATCCAGCAGCAACACATTACAGCAAAGCTGCAGCAGAACAGCATTATGTCATCGATCAGCTCTGTGCCAGTTATGGCTACGGAAGGGCAGACATCTGAACAGGGTTTTGGGACGAGGTGGGAGGCAGCAGATGTTTTTTTTGAAGAGCTTATGTAATAAAGAATCCCTTGACACACACACACACACACACACACACACACACACACACACACACTTCTATCGCTGCTTCAAATCTTCATGTGCATGTGTATATGTGCGCTCTACTCCCACACCAGACTAACACCAAGCTACCGAGCAGCTCCCTCGAGAGAGAGAAGTGTGAAAGTAGGTCCACGTTAGCGTTACTCACTGGCCACCCCCGAGGCCAGGCCGTACAGCAGGCCTCCTCCGTCTGCCTGGGGTTGGAAGATGTGCGCAGCAGGGGCGGGGCATTTCTCTTGCCTGATGAAGTTGTACAGCAGGGTCTTCACCAAACGGCTCGTCAGAGACAAACTGGAGGAAAACAAAGAGAGGGTGGGAATTACTTTAGCACCCGCGCCGGATATTGTGTTCAGAGACGCCCCCTGGAACTTGCCCTGTAAAGTTCTTGCAGCATCCTGCGACATATTTCATAGTATTAATATTAATATTAATAATAATAGCTCGCGGGGGAAGCACATTAAAATGCTTCAACACAACTCCTTCCTTCCTTTCCAAGTGGTTGTCAAAGTTTGTTTTTGTGTACTTGATGTTTTGTAACCACAGACTAGAATGACCGGTGGAGAAACCAATGGCTAATTAAAGTTAAAGTGCATGTCGAGTTACACAGTTCTCACAGTTTTACATACCAGACTCTTATTTAATCGGTCTGGCTCTGTACTGCGTTTCTGATCGAAGGCACTCGATTCAAACACGTTCGACTCGTTAGGACTGGGTCCCCAAACCCAGTGTTTTTACTCATTAGGATCGCCTCACTGAACAGCAACGGCTACTGTTCTGATAAACCATGAAAACGGCAAGAATAGAAAACTCCATTCCTGAAGTACCCTCGTGGAAAGGGGAAGCGTGTGTAGATTTTCTTTTTTGTTTTTTTTGGCTTATCTCGCAGCATAAACGTCATTGTCACAGATCTGGCTTTAGGCTCAGGAAGCACGTTACACAAACCTTCCCTTACATAAGATGATCATTTTGCTTTATGTTTAAAAGCTTGACATCACGGGACTGCTAGTCGCATCAGAATGTTTCGTTTTATAATACTACCCAGCATTTAAGAAATTGGGGCTACATTTAGGTAACAGGAAACGCACAAATAAAAACAATAGTAATCATTTATATTCCCCCCCCCATACAACTGTATGATTAACAACACTGTGAGCAAACGGCAATTTCAAAAATAAATACTGGTTACAGCTCATTAGTGCATCCATTAAACAAAAATCCTGAATCAAAAACTGGGGAGGACGTTCAAGCGCTGAGCAGGACAATGACCCAAGACGCGCTGCCAAGGCAAACCTGGACACTCGACCCCAACAGAACTCTGTGGCATGACTTGCCGAACAACACAACGCTTGCTTTGAGACGGCTTGCACGGTTACCAAACCAAACCCAGAGCGGCACGGAGGGAGACCTCAAGCTGTGTGCAGCCTGGTTTGTGAACGGCAACCCAACAATATCTCTGTAATGCCCCTGGTGGGCCGCCAGAGCAGAACTGGCTCAGCAGGGTGCTTGAGTCACGGCGGGGCGCTTTTCACTGAACAGAAGAATAATTCTTAGAAAGTTGCGTCAATCTGGATCAGGGCTGACATGGATTTTGTGTGCCGAAGGTAAGAGGCCTAACAAATACAGCCCCCTAATACCGTGTAAATAAAAAAAAAACAAAAACCTGTCAATCATTCTGAGTAGTAATAACCATCGAGTCAGTACCGAGTAGCAGCCCAACAGTTCTAAAGAAATAACTAAACCAATGGCCAGCGTTCTGTGCTCTCACACACACACACACACACACACACACACAGACACACACACAGACACACACACACCCTTCATCCATACAGGATCTCTCTAATACTCTAATGCGGATGCCTAAACGCCACATTTATATGTGAGCGAGGCCGAGTACTGGCACAAACGGCAGCTCCGTTTCGCTGACTGAGCTTTGGGAGGTGATCTTCAAGGCCAATGTGGCGATGCTAATGAGACCGGTGTATGAACTTAAGGAGGGAAACAGCTGCTGAATTAATGAAGCCACTAATTTCCATTCCGAACGGCAGCATCCTGTCAATGGTTGTCTGCCTCCGACAGAAAGTATGCATAGAAAATTGGAATTTTTTTGGTATTTTATGCTGCGAAGGCCGTGGCAAGGTCGCCAGTGAAAGTAAACTCATTCTGAAAAACTTGACACACACACACACACACACACACACACACACACACACACACGAGAGACTGAACGAACGCATGAAGACTCTCCAACAGATAGGTATTAAAGAAGAATATTTTAGAACAAGAAAATGCACGTTAAAACGACAACGCATTTCGTTAGGAAGAATCACTACAGCTTTCCTTTACGACTCACCATTGTCCTCCGGTGAGACAGCGGTAGATAACTCCCTCCCTCAGAATGTCCTTGTGGAAGAGCTGATAGGACAGCAGAACCAGCAGGGTGGTCACCGCTTCAAATAGGATGCTGTAGGTGAGGTCTCTGGAACGGCAGAAAGAAAAAGAAAAAAAAAAAGAAGCAATAAGGGAAAAGGCTGTGGCAGCACGCTGGCAGGATGCTATAGATCATCGGGACAGGAAATAATGGCGGAACCAGACAGAGGGCGCGAAGCTGGGATCCGGGTCGCATTCAATAAAAACACGAACGAACGCCCTGTGCTGTGAGATCAGTAAGCGAGACGAGCGATTTTAAGGGTCAGAGATACGACGTGCACGTATTGCATCCATCCTGACATTGCTCTGGATCGCTCCGTATGGAATATTAGCAGTTCTGTCACATTTTCACCCTGACGTTTCTGATCACGCACGAGCGGGACGTGTCCGCGGCCCGTCCCAATGAGTCTTCGGGCGCTGTCGACTCCCCTCAATTGGGCATCCAGCCGCACCCGTACGGTTCGGCCAAGCTTCGGACGCTTTTTAACGGAGCAAGTGGCCAAAGTTCATTCAAGTTACTCCCGTTCCATAAACGTAAACAGACCCGTGATGGAGCTCTGGCAGTTTATTGTGTTGGTGCTGAACTGAACTCTGTGACACGGCCATCATTCTGCCTCTTACAGCACTCCCTCATTGTTCCCGGTTTCCTTCCCCGGTCGCTCCAGCTACATTTCCACTTGGCACAAAGTCCTTCCGAGTTCTATCCATGCGAGTGCGCACGCAGACACACTGCCACACAACCGGGCCTGCTGTTATTTAGAATGCTCAGCTTTGTGTAGGCAACACGGTCTCCTTTACGCATGCAAAATGGACTAACACCTCGTTTACTCAGTTTTACACAGAAGCAAATTAGGATGATGATGATTTACATATGAAAATGGACAAAAAAACCACCACCCTGGACTCATTTACTAAGGCTGCAGCATGACTCGGCCCAAATGAGCAAAGTGACACGTCTGTTGTGCAGGTTTGCCTGCAAATGAATATGGAAAATAGGGCGTCTAAACTGACGATGCAAAATACGGGACGATGCAAACTCGGTGATTTAAAGCCCAAAAGGAGACGAGGCAAGCGTGAACGTCATTTCAAGAGCGGCGATCGGATGATATTATAATACGCGTGTGCCCTGTAACACGCCGACACCCTGGCTATAGAGCAGTTCCTGCCTTTTACACCGTTTTGGGTATAATTATTATTATTATGAGTCTTCTTCGAAACGAGCTTAGAAATCTAGACTTTTTGCTCACCACAAGAAAACGAAAGAATTCCCCAATTCATCCGTAGCTGGCGGTTAGCGAGGGGGACGCAGCTAAACGCTCGTTTTAATTCCTACCGCCGAAGAATTAAATCTCAGCATTCCTGACAATCCTGAGTCAAAACCGATGGGTAATTTGATTTATCCAGCTCGCTAACCAGCAGGAGCCACTTAATTACATTAATTGGCGGTTAGCACAGGGCAGAAGGACTCAAATTAACCACTAAACGACTTTGTGGGATTCATCTAATTATGACTGAGTCAGCTTTAATGCTGTCGCAAGGGTCTGTTGCCACATATGGCCTCGTGTTTATGGCTTTCACTATTCAGAGAGAGTGAAGTAATGTACAATTATGGGACGAAACCGGTGTTAGATTTCCAAACACACAAAGCAGAGTGAATCCCCCATGATTAGTTTGGTTTAGTCCAAGCCTGTGCGCCGAATTGAAGGGGGGGGGGGTAGGAAAGGGGGTAGTGTGATCACTCGACGGTGTAAGGAAATGCTAAAGCGGGGGACACTTCATTCACTTTTGCCCTCCGGCCTGTGCATTTGTCCTCTAAAACCCACATCGGCTCTATATTTGATTAAAGGTGTGCTGATGCGATGATATCGCCCGTGCTAATGAATTCCAGCCTTATCCTGATCTGGCTTTTTCATTTCGATAAGACGGTGAAGGCGAAGCTGGGCCAATACCTCGTACAGATCACATCCTGCAAGTCAGTTATGGGCAACATGAACGGTGGGACGACTTTCTATTAAGATATGACATTTACAGCTTTCAGACAGACAACCTTAGATTAGGATTTGGCTGATAATTTAGATCATCGATCATCATCTGTCCTGAGAAACAATATTATTGTTATTCTCATCCAAACTCGGTTCGTTTGAAACGCGTCAGGTTGGAGATTCTAATTCGTTGTCTCGTGCACTTCTACCGGTGAGCTCTTTAGCCTTATTTCAATTGGACTAGGTCATCAGGTGGATGCTTGCAACTGAATTTCTACTCATTTCAGTGCATCCGGACGCAAGGGAGTCCCTACAGAATGTTTTTGGAGGGTTGGATTCCTTGCAAAACGGTACGTTTGCGTCGCACGCAACTGAGAGAATTTAAAATATACATGATGCAATGGTGTAAATGTAAATACAAAGCAATCTACACCCGTAGAGGACAAAGAGCGAGCCTTTGTTTAGTCTACGCTGTCTGGTTTCCAGTCCAAGCTAACAGTGTGGTGAGTTAAAGGCCGTTCGCGTATTTGAGAATGTCTCCGACTTCCCTTAGCGTGCTGAAAGACCTACGGCGAACGTCGGCCATCACAAGAGTCTGTATATTATGGAAATGAAGACAACGCCGCAGAGTTCAAATCTGCATGCAATTTTCTCACGGGAGGAAGGAGAAAAGTACAGACACGGACAACCTGAACGGAAATAAGAAACGCTGCGCGAGAGGAAACCACTTCTGGTCTTCGTGGTGTAGTTTTTAGTCCTGTAACGTTACAGGACGTCTCGTGACTTTCTCCTGCATCTAAGAGAGGAAACAAAGCTCACTTTCCTGTGAATGTCTTTCAAGCCTGTTCTCTTTGTGCAACATCAGTTGGGTTTGCGTGAGCAGGCTGTCAGGTTGAAAAGGAGAGATTCACAGAGACGGCTTACGTCGACAACGTTTAAGCTCGCCCCTCTGGGTTGTGATCCTCTGCATGTGCTTTTACTTACCCATTCGACAATAACTGTCTGGCCGCGTCCGCAAAACGCATCCGCGTAACAAGCTGCGACGGCGCAGACGCTGAAAGGGTCTGGTATTCGGACCTTTGAACATGACCCGAGGCTTTTTCACCGAGCACGTAGCAGTGAGGAAATCAGAAAAGCGGCAACAAAGACGAAGCGAAAATAATAACATTCTGAGAACATTAACAATGGAGCGTGTCGCTGCACCGGCGTTACACAAGCCAGGCTCAGAACGGAGCCAGAAAAAACAAAACACGTCGGGCTCAGGTCTGCCTCTGGCAGAGTAATAAAAATGTGTTTCATTCTCAGGTCTGAGGCGCTTGTGCATCTTGTAGCAGCTCTCGCTTGCACAGAGCAAAACACAGCACAGCGATTGACATCGAATCGTCTTCTCAAATCAGCACGCTGGTTCTCTACAGTCATTTTCACGCCACGGTATCGGATTGACCTTTTAGTAACTCGTAGCTTTTAGTTTACATATCAAAGTACATAAATACATACGCAGGCCCATTGAAACGTATTCAAACTGAAACCGTGTGCACAACGAGCCAAAAATCCTAACAAACAGTCGGCGCGTTTACGTGCGCTCAATAAAGAAGTGCAAAAATCGCATTTTGCCAGAAATCCGACCAACGAGTATGCGTTGTTATACGAGTCCTTCAATAATCGGACGTCTAAAGCGACCACAACATAAATTCATAGAAACGTAGCATAAACGTCAAGCGTTAAAACAATCAAACTCTTCGTTTCCCGAGTGTGTACCGCGTCCCGGCGTGTCCACAAAGCGCGACGCACTTAATTCCGGGGGTTGCCGGATCCAGCAAGGAACAAAAACATTACAGTCTTGTCGATTTCCACAAACCACGGGCCTCTCATCTCTTCCTTAATCTCACCCGCTGCTATTTAAACCCCTTGGGGTAAAGTCTCATGCTCGGTGTGCAAATACCATCTGTAATGGCGGGAACGAGGACGACCAAAACGGGCGTGCAAAAAGGCGTTGGAGAGAGCACACTCGAAAGTGCTCTCGCACGCCTACACATCCGTACGAGCTCGCTTCACCGTTCCACCTTTAAGCTCACTTGTTGCTCGTCCTCGCTCTCTCCATTAAAAAGAATTATTTGAACATTATAGGCGTGCTTCCCGAGAGCACCGAGTTCAAATCTTTATTTGCTAAGCTCGGTTTGTTCAGCGCCGACGTTAACCTTGGGTCTCGTCTTTTTCTCCCTTTGGGTTAAAAATTTTCAAAAAAGCGGTTTCGGGCTGGCAGGGAAATGTGCTAATGGCATTACGTTCCTTAAAATATGCTGCTCGCAAACATTAGAATGAAGTGAAATAACGAGATGTCCCCTAATTCTTGTGAGCAGCTGATAACATGGAGAATGAGTGTAGAAACGAGGCGGTGGTTTCACTGCCATGGCTGGTCAGTGTCTAGATAAAAGCGGACAATCGCTCCGGCGCTAACGGGTAAAGCAGGCTAACGAAGGACGATTTGAGCTGCTGAGATAAACATTCCTAGTCCGAGCGTTTTTGTCGTGTCGGTATTTCACGTTTATAGCCAACTGTTAAAATTGGAGTTAACTGTGCGTGGAGGAGAAAAGATAAATCTACCTCTGATTTAAAGGAGTCACCTGAAACATGACTTTCATGCCTGAAGAGCTGACCGTAATCCTCCTGATGGAACTCGTCTTGTTTTATGTTAGAGATAATGAAGCAGGACATGGCGATACAATCGGAGTGATGCAGGAGTCACTAGACATCGTTCAGCAGGGTTACAGACAAGTCTGGAGAGCGGAGCTACCGGGTGACTTTAATAAAGCCTCCTTTCTGCAGCGTTCTCTCATTTTTAGTTCTGCTTGGCTGAACCCCCTTCATCATAACCACTTTCGATCTCCGCGCACATTGAGCACGGTCCTCCGGGGACCAGACGCCTGAAGGATGAATCTCTCGGAGCTGGTCAGGAGCAGTCCACGCGCTGGACTCCGGAGTCACTGGAGGGTCAGCGTGACATATTTGGGCCTTTATGGCAGACGTGCTCAGAGAGCGTGTGAAAGGCACTGCTTTGCGTGCTCGCTAGCTACACTATATTATACCGAGCACTGCGTTTAAAGGGTTTAATGCAGAAGAAACATGCTGATCACATATTCGGGCGCGTTTCCAAACCACTGCTGCTACTGAAGGATCAGATTTTAATCTGACCACCACCATGTCTACGTTTGCAGTGGCTGTGAAAGTGGACTTGCTAACCGAGCGCATTCACGACAACAACGGAAAATCCGATTGACGGTAATCGGGTAACAGGAACTACTTTGCAACCAGCCAATGACTTCTCAGAGAGGTGTGGCATGAACTCCAAATCAGATTCTTCGTTTTCTCCAGGGGAGCCTTCGATAGCCATTTAGTTCCACGTATGACAGATCACGCAAATGAAAACACGCAAACAGAGGAATCGCAGTGGGGGGGATATATGCTCCGAGACATCAGAATACTGAAATAAAATCCAGCTCTCTCGCTGCAAGGTTTCGTAATTTGATTTCTAAATAGGGGACGACTAGCATAAAAAATTAGAGCAGATGCCTGAGGTATTAGCACCAGCAAAAGAAATCCAATGTTTATACCAGATGCCTGGGGTATCAAGATCACGACTTGTTAGGGAAGTGTAAAGCCACGGGTCTGTAAACGAACCGAAAAATGTTTGGTCAAACCACACCCGGGGGGGGGGGGGGGGGGCCGA
>JAUZST010048369.1:0-25293 GCA_034779995.1 Parotocinclus haroldoi | reverse complement strand
TTAGAGTAATCAATTAACCATGCATGTCTTTGGAATGTCGGAGGAAACCGGAGAACAAAGAGTAAATACAAGCAGACACAGAAAGGACATGCAGATGCCACACAGAAAGGCCCTGGGATTGAACACTGGACCTTCTTGCTGTGAGGCAGTGGTGCTACCAACTGAGCCTACTAATACTGTAAATTAGATTTGCCCGCTGACAAAATCCATCTGAGTCACAGAATACACAAATAAAGACTAAAATCCGTTGGACACATAACTATGTATCCAATTGGACCAGCTACTTTCATACAGTATTAACATTTAAGAGCATTTCTCTGTAAAAGTCAGACAATTCAAAAATGTAGTGCAATTTGGAATGAAAGAAAAAGTTATCCATAACCACAGTCTATTAAAATAATATGAACTGGTTAAACTGATTAAAACCTCACCTTTAAAAAAGGCTTTACCTAGAACCTATTAACATACAAAAGCACAGTTAAATTAACATTTTACTTTTTGCATTTCTATTTCAGAAATTGACATTTAATCCCAGTATGTTAAGATGTAAATGTTTTTACCTAATTATTTTATATTTTTGTACTGTGTCTTGTAGCATTAGATACAAAATCTGAATGGCACACAGAAAAAAAACCCCAAAAAACCCAAAACATACCAGCAAACAAGTGTCCACTTAAGACTTAATCAAATATCCAGGAATTTTATACTGAGAAGTCCCATAAGCCCTCATCCTGCCACATTTGGGCCTCATATAGCTTACAAGTTAACAGAAAGAGCAGGAGTCAAGCATTTTTCTTCACAAACTTTATTTTCACCTACAGGATGCAATACAGCTGCATAAGTTATAAAACCCTCATAATGGTCCTCAATAGAAAAGTCACAAAAACTTTACATGAAAAATTTTGCTTAAGTTCCTTTATTCTTTCAAATCATTCAGGAATAATGTCCCCCTACATGTACACAATAGAATCCAGTGTGAAACGGTCTACAATAAATAAATTAATGATTTCCCCTCCGTTTGCATTGTTAGCTCAATGTCCAGTGTTCTAATTAAAGAAATACCATTACAAAACGTGTGAAAGTGAACCTATCTGTATTATACTAGGATTTATGCATTTAAGGCATGGTCTTAAAAAAAAAAAAAAAAAAAAAGTTTGTCGTCTGTGAATAATGTACTATTTAATGATGCCAAAAAAGCTTTAATCAAATGTAAGCTTTTAAAGACAGTAGTTATTATTATTTGTGTTTAACTGCAGTGACAGTAATCATCTATCTTTTGGTGAAAAATTGTACAATTGTTCTGAGTTCATGTCTACAGTTTATAGGAGTAATTAAAATAAAAAAAGCCATAGCTAATTATAATATTCTGCTTTCAATAAAGAACACATCACCAAACATATATATCCTTACTGTCCTACTTACAACAACCAGGCTAGTAATCTTAAGTAACCAAAAACTGCAGCTTGGCAGTTTGATAAAGGAAAAACAAAGTTGTGGGTTTTGCATCATCAAAGGAATGTTTTCACAATATACACATACAACAAATGTTGGTTACACTGCTCTAAAATGTCCATGTTCATTTCAGGCTATCAAATATTCAAACTTCTGATGTTTCGCCACTTTTGTATTTTTAATATACAACAAGTATACTAAGAAAACTCCCTAGAGATAAAAACAACCTACATTAGTATAGAAAGAAAAATAATTTTCTGCTTTGCTACCCTGCAAAAAAATATACAATGGAATGGAATGAGCTGTGAAATCTATACACATAGATCTTACTGGATATATGTTTAGAATCTGTCCACTGGTAAGTTCCCTATTTGTCAGGTTTCAAATAGAATTCTGCCCAGCGGCTTTCAAAAAATTGCCTCATAGAGCGACCGGCTTTGCCCACCTCTGATGAGTCCTCATTAAAAATCTCACAGTTGCTGAAAACCAGCTGAGCATCAGCAGCAAACTCCTCACAAGTACAATATCTGCAATGAGGAACAAATACGTTTTAATAGCATTCTTACCTAAAGATTTTTCTTGATTTTTCTCAAGCCCATGAGTTCACACAATAGACACTGGCAAATTTACTTGCACAAGCTGTTAAAGAGTTTTCCAGTGCCTAAAAACGAGTGTTCTCACCTTCCTTGTAGAAGCCTTTCCCGCATTGTTAGGAAGTCCATGGGTTTTTTTATGATGCGGCGGTACCCAGGCACCAGTCGGGGGTTTACTGGTTCTAGGAAGGGCCATGCGTCAGCATGGGATTCCATCTCCATCAGAATAATCCTTGACAAATACAAACGTAACAAACAATTTATGGAATATAATAATAATATTCCATCACACTTGCACATAAATAACAATATCAGTCTCGGCCCAATGTTGTGCTCATGTACAGTCATGGCCAAAATTGTTGGCAACCCTGAAAGTTTTGCAGAAAATGAAGTGTTTATCCTAGAAATTAATTGAAACCACCTGAAACCAGATTAAAAGGAGAGAAGTTGACTTAATATTTAAACGTGTGCCACACTAAGCATGGAGAACAGAAAGAGAAGAAGAGAACTGTCTGAGAACGTGTGAACCAAAATTGTGGACAAATATCAACAATCCCAAGGTTACAAGTTCATGTCCAGAGATCTTGATGATTTTTTGTCCACAGTGTGCAACATAATCAAGAATTTTACAGCCCATGGCACTGTAGCTACCCTCCCTGGACATGGACAGATGAGCAAAATTTGATGAAACGCAGGACTGCCAAAATGTATGTGAGTAAGCCAAAATCCTTCTGGCAAGATGTCTTGTGGACAGACGAGACCAAGATAGAGCTTTGTGGTAAAGCACGTAATTCGACTGTTTACCGAAAATGGGGTGAGGCTTACAAAGAAAAGAACACAGTACCTCCGGTAAAATATGGTGAAGGTTCAAATATGTTTTGGGGATCTTTTGCTGCCTCTGGCACTGTGTGCCTTGACTGTGTGTAAAGCATCATGAAATCTGAAGATTACCAAAGGGTCGCAATGTAGTGCCCAGTGTCAGAAAGCTGGGTTTGTGTCCTAGGTCATAGGTCAGCAGGACAATGACCCCAAACATACTTCAAAAAGCACCCAGAAATGGATGAAAATAAAGCACTGGGAGAGTCCTGAAGTGTCCAGCAAAAAGTCCGGATCTAAATCCAATTGAACACCTTGTGGAGAGATCTTAAAATTGCTGTTGGGAGAAGGCATCCTTCAAAGATGAGAGACCTGGAGCAGTTTGCAAAAGAAGAGGGGTTCAGAAATTCCAATTGATTTGTCCAAGGAACAATATTATACTATTATAGCAACCATTGTTTGGACAGATGTGTGTTTGTATTGAACCAGTTGTTTATGCTATTCTTTTTTGCTTATGTTAGATATCTAAAAGTCAAAGTGTACATACGATAAAATTATAGACCTCTTGATTCTTTGTAGGTGGAAAAACTTGCAATCAAATAATAATTTTGCCCACTGTATGTAAAAAAGCCAAGAAGTTGACAAACAGTACAGTGTCGTGTGGGAACCCTTATGAATTTATGACTACGGTGTGATGTATGCATGTCAAGTAAATCATAGGATGAGCAAGATTAGAGGTAACACAATGTCAGCCATATCTAAACCACTTT
Source organism: Parotocinclus haroldoi (assembly GCA_034779995.1). Classification (NCBI taxonomy): domain Eukaryota; kingdom Metazoa; phylum Chordata; class Actinopteri; order Siluriformes; family Loricariidae; genus Parotocinclus; species Parotocinclus haroldoi. The sequence goes on along the minus strand of JAUZST010048369.1, from coordinate 21,662 downwards.
GCAAGCACATATCCCATGGTACCCCCATATGCTTTCACCGAAAATCTTAGGCTGAGATATAAAAAGATCCTTATTTTAAAAAAATCCTTCCGCTTCTGTAAAATAACAATCCTGATTCTGGCATTTCTCCCACTCAATATCAATGTGGATATCAAGGAGTTTATTTCATTAATGTTTTTGGGGGGAGGAGAAAAAAGTCCCAGAGATGAGGAGGAACAGGTGGTGCAGCCCTAGAAAGTCTTAGGTTTCAAATAAATTACACACCAGACTAGGATGACAATACGAATATGCTGTACAACGGCAGATTCAAATGAATTCAAATTTATTTATATAGCCCTTTTACAGTGGTGCATTGTCTCAAAGCAGATTTACAATATTATATTATCTTAAAAGGTCAATCCCAAGTTGAGCAAGCCTATGGCGACAATGGCAAGGAAAATCTCCCTGAAAGTGGTAGGAAGAAACCTTCGGAGGACCAAGACTCAACAGATCAGACTTGTCTCTCTAAATAGGTTTAATAGGTCTAAATAAGATTTTTCAGTGTGTGCCATAAGCTATTTACAACCCCAATTCCAATAAAGTTGTGACATGTAAAATACAAAAAAACAGAATACGATGAATTGTTCTTACACTTTATTTGCTCATAGAGTTGATCACAAAGTGGTGGAACATAACCTATTCCTTGCTTGAGAATTTCAGGGATGCTCCCTTAAAATAACATTTATACATTTGAACATTAAATATATTGTATTTGTAGCGTACACAATTAAATATGTGTATTTGCAAATCATTATATTCTGTTTTTATTTGTTTTACATAACATCCCAACTTCACTGGAATTGGGGTTGTAGTATGTATGCATGTATGTTCAAATAGTGAACGCAGAATGCAGCAGCTTGAGTGCGCACTAGGACTAGAAAATTTGTGTCATTTGATTATGTCAGTCTTGTTCTGTTGTCCCTACACTTATTACCAGTCAAATTCATTACAAAATACTACTTGCAAAATAAAGCTTTACACAGTCTGCCCCCACATTATTGGTGAACTCTTAAGAGTTGGCTCCCCCAAATATGGAATAAACTCCCCACTTTTATTTAGACACTGTCCAGTTTTTCAGGAGTCTCATGCTGTATCATGCTATTAACAGACTCGGGTTAGTGTTCTTAACTAATAAGTAATTACATTTTCTTGTTTCTCTCTGAGCTGATACCAGCTTCAGCAACACACAATTGGATGTCCTGCCACCCCAGTCCCACCATGCCCGTGCCACACTAAAATGCAGTAACTTCTTTCATCATTGAGTTATCAGAGGATGATGTGCCTACCCTGCAATCAACAAACCTAAAGAGGCAAGAAGGCAGAGAGGAGTTTAGAAAGGGCTTTCTGTCGCCCTAGGCTTGCTCAGTTTGGAATTGGCCTTATAACATAGTACTTGTTGTAAAGCTTCTTTAAGCCAGTGTTCCATTGTAAAAAAAGACTTAATAAACAAATCTAAATAAATATGACTCGGCACATATCGGCACACCTCTCAAAAACACCATCAAACATCTCAAAAACACAGTCAAAGAAGGTATTTTTAATAGTGAATGTCAAAGAGTTTGACAGTAAATGAGAGAATTTGATAGTTGGTGTGAAATGGTTGCGTTTTCTGATTGGCCTAGAGAGCTGGCATTTTTAAAATGTAAAAAAATTTCTGACTCGCTTGTATTCAGTTACGCCCCCTTTCCTTTTAACAACGCTTTGGGAATTGAGGACACAAATTGTTAAAGCTTTGTAGTTTGAATTCTTTCCCATTCTTGCTTGATGTACAACTTCAGTTGCTCAACAGTCCAAGATCTCCATTGTCGCATTTTCTACTTCAAAATGCGCCACACATTTTCAATGGAAGACAGATCTGAATTTGTAGTCAGGCCAGTCTAGAACCCGCACTCTTTTACTACGAAGCCACACTGTTGTAACATGCTTGAATGTAGAATGTAGAATGTGCTTTGGTATTATCTCGCTGATCTAAAAAGGGTTATCCCTGAAAAAGACGCTGCTTGGATGGCAGCATATGTTGCTCCAAAACCTGTATGTACCTTTCAGAATTAATGATGCATTCACAGATGTGCAAGTTACCCATGTGCTGGCTTTTGAACTTTGCTCTGTTAACAATCTGGAAATGTTGAAATGTGGACTAGTCAGATGACAGGACACTTTTGTGTCAGTCCATCTCAGATGAGATGATGACAGTGTTTCTGGGTGTTGTTGATATATTGCTTTTACTTTGAGTTTTCTCCATTTAAAACACATTTTATGACAAGGATCCAGGTGTTGCTACACAATCCCATTACAAGTCTAATTCCCTTGAAAACTGATTCTTAATGTGACTGACCTATAAGTATGTAAGTCTAAACCATACTCTTGTCACTATTTACCACCCTCCCAGTCCTTTCCTGCTTAGTAGTTTTAACTGATAAGGTTCTAATTGTAGGTGATTTTAACATTCACTTTGAAAATAAGCAGGATCCACTTAAAATTGCCTTTGAGTTCATTTAAGAATCCATGAGTATCATTTAGAATGTGCTGGGACCAACACAGTGCTGTAATCATACTTCATATCTAATATTAAAATTTTATACTCTGGACAGAGTTGCTCCTGCTAGGGTCAAATGTTTTAGGAAAAATATGTTAACGGAGGCTATTTCTCCTCACTTTACCTGACTTTAACCATTTAAGCATGATTTAAAAAGTAATGACATTCTTTAAGGATAAGATAGAAAACTTTAGGAATAAAACTTAATTCTCATCTAATTGCCCTCTATTCAGCAACCTTCCAGATGCAGATCTAGTGTAAATGCCTGGTTAATAAATAATACTGAACTGTCTACACTGATCAGTCATCAACATGCTTATTAGACATGCCAATTTCTACATATTTACTCAAAATAATTGATATCTAGTATTATAGAACCACTACTTATTTTAAATTCATCCTTAAAATTGGTTATGTTCCAAAATCCTTCAAATGTGCTGTAATTACACCACTCATTTAAAAAAAAAACTCTAATCTAAAACTCTGTCTAATTATCAGATCTACATTTTCTCTGTCTATCAGTAGCTCTGTAGCTACCACTCACGAAACTATCTGAAAAGTGAAGTACGGTGTGCCTCAGGGAGTCTGTTCTTGACCCACTATTATAACTTATATTACTAAATATGTCACATTAACATGGCAATAGTTTTCACTGATATGCAGATGATACATGGCAGTACACATAAGTTGGTCCAAATGACAGCCGTACGATCAGCAAAATTAAGAATTGTGTTAAGAAAGTTTAAAAAATGTCATTTAATTTCTTAACTCTGATAAAAAAGGTCTTATTAGTTTTACCCATGACTGAGAGAGACAGGTTGGCTACATCTATCCTAAATCGGCTGTTCGATTATACCCAGTCCAACTGTTCAGTTAATTGAGACAAATTAAAATGAGACAAAATCAAGGACAGGAAAAATATACCATTGGTGGAAAAATTAGAATACAGGCCAGCATTTATGCTGAGACAGTTAAACTCTTGTTTTGTACATTTGCATGCAGTCAGACACAGTGGTAAAGACAAAAAAAATCATATTTCAAAATGAATATAAAGCAATTTCAAAAAAAGCATTTGATTTTACTTCATAATAGGTATAGAGAATGTGAAGGCCAGTCCATGATTGATTCCTGTCTCCTGACGCATGTTGTTGACGGGATGGATGGTGGAGCCTTGAATTATCTTACATGAAAAGCTGTTTCCAGCATAGGGTACCATTATAGGGTGCAGAAAATAATCTCGGTACCTGACTGCAGTAAGCCCACCATTTCTGATGACATTCAGATACTCCAGCACTTTCAGCACTATATATAGTGCATTTTACATTTTATTTGCGATGTGGAACAACTTTCTACTTCGTAATATGAAAAACATCAAATGCTTCTTTTTTCCTGCTTTGTATTCATTTTGAACTTCCCCTTAATTTTTGTGATCAGTGTATTACAGCATCTCATTTATCTTTCATTCTGTTTTTTCTATATACATATAATAACTGGATAATGTCAGAACTAAGAGTTGTGTAGATTGATGAAATGACCAGAGAGATGTAATCAAAGAATTGATATTAATTGTAAAAAATACAGTAGTTAATGGATTAATAGCCTTATGCATGGGGTTAGAGGTGTCAATGTGGGGAGCCTTTTGCTGCTGGTACTGGTGACTCCACTGTGAAAGGTAATAGACTACAGGAAAACACTGCATAGTTTTCACACATGCATAGCGAATTAGTTGCACAGTAACCATACGAACTTTTCCAGAAATCCCCCAGAGGAGCTGAATGTGTGTGTATTGAGAGTATTGTACTGTGCATTGGTTTTAATGGGTTTTTGGTGGCTTACTTATGCAAAAACAAATATGGGACTGTGGATGCAAAAAAAATTAATAAACTCTGCGGAGATCTGAGCTGAGCGACAGCTATTGTAAGACTGACAGATAGACGGTGTTCCTACCCACACTGTGACAACCATCAGAGGTGGCTTGAAAACAAGTCAATCAGACTCATATTTTAGCATGGTCAGAATCCAGACTTGAACCACACAGAGAATACGTCTTACAACTTACATTAAACTCAACTAACTGACAAACATTTCTCAACTAATTATCAACTGTGTAAAGCCATTACCAGTGAGTGGAACTTATTCACAAGGCTTAAGCATTTAGGAAAGAAAAGGGAAACACTATCCATTATGACAACAATTAAATGTTTAATATTTTGCAATTTTGTGTTTGCTTCTTCTTTGCCGAGGGGTTTTCAAAAAGACGACTGTTTTTTTTATTAAAGAACTGATTAAATCAAAAAAATCTCTTTAGTGATGATTGGATCTTTATAAAGTTATGACAATGGAATCAATGTTTCTCATTACAAAATGAGATGCCATCTGCTCACAAGATTAACTTCACACAGGTTGTAGAATGTGAGAGCTTTTACTTACTCGCAGAAGGTAAGGTCTGGCAGGTTTTGTGTGGCAATGCATCTATGTTTGGGAGGCAAGTCGTTTGCACCACTGGAGGATGTGAGGTCATATTTATTTATATGTCTGTCCTTCTCCATGGAATGTTCCTTCCCATACACAGAGAGTCGTTTTTGTGCTTTTGACTTCAGCCGGTTTGAACGGTGTGGCCGTGAACATTCACCAGTCTCCTAAAAGATACACAAACTTTTACCATCAAATACACAAAAACCTAAATTTAATTTAAGTTTTATGCAGCATTACCATTGAAATGCAGGTGGGACAGAACCAGTCACCTTCTGGCACATGAGTGACCTTGGGCCTCAGACAGAAGATGTGCCATCCATTATCACAGCCATCACATAGCAGCAGACACTCATCATTATCACCTTTATGACAGCACTGGCAGGTCTGTGGACAAACATGACATTCAAGGTACAAATATTCATGGAAGTATATTATGCCACAAAGGAGATGACTAAGGACAATTTTATGCTAATCAGGCCGGGAAATATATGTGACAATCCACAGTCAGACAAAATTGATATACTATTCTACTGGTTGGTCAACAACAATCACCAAAATCACAACAATCACTTAAAGATATAGATGTTATTGCTAATTCTCATTACAAGGTTAGTCCATTTGAAATGCTAATTCTAAATGACCAATTGATTAAAACCATACTCTTTTCAGCTTATCACTATTTGCTGCCCTCCAGGTCTTTATTAAGAGTTCCTTCAGAAATTTATCATCTCCCTTTCCTGCTTGGTAATTTCCACATATGAGGCTTTAATTTCAGGTAATTTTAATATTAATAGAAAATTAGCAGGATCTAATTATAATAACTTGAGTCAATTTTAGAATCAATGAGTATTACTCAGAATGTGATGGGACTGGCCCACCGCTGTAATCATACTTTAGATCTAATATTAACATTGGTATCGATATAGATAACCTTGTTGTTTTCCCACAAGGTCATCTGATTTCTGTTCACAAATTATATTACATTTCAAAATGAAACATTCCATAATGAAATGTCTCCTAATTTTGTGAGCAGTGTAATCAATTCTGCCTATGGCATTGGTATCACACATGGACAAAAATAATTAATTCTCCTTAATGCTGTCACCAGATTAACTAAAACATTACAGAAATTTCAGCAAGATTTTAACAGTAGTGACTTAACGTATTTCTTCCAGATGTAGCACAACTCAGATTGATACGTACTATTTTAAATAACACTGTTAATTATTTTAAATTCATCCATTTTATTTGGATATGTCCCCAAATTCTTTAAGTGCGCTGTAATTAAACCACTGATCAAAAAATCTAAGCTTGACCCCTTTGAGCTGTCAAATTATAGATCAATTTCAAATCTACCTTTACTGTCCTAAAATTTATAAAAGGTTGTCTATCAACAGTAGTTTTCTCCAAAGTAATGGTATTTATTAAACATTACAGTGCAGGTTCAGGTCCTATCATACTACTGAAACAGCATTTATTATAGTTATTTATTATAATACTTATTAACTCATTAATGTCCACAGATAACAGATGTGTTTCTGCCCTTGTTCTATTAGACTTATGTGCTTTATGTGTTTTGACACTATAGATCTTATCTTATTAGACAGATTAGTTAAGATAATACCTGACCGATTGGATGTCAACTATGATAAAATTAGTTGTTTCTAGTTTGACCTAGTTTAAAATGGGTTGGATTCTTCTGTCCTAAACCCAGATGGCTGTTTGGTAATGCCCAGACTATGTGTAAAAAACTTATTCGGTATATACTAGAGTCTTATAGTCCAGCTCACATTCCTAAAATTCTTAAAATTCCTAGAATTCAAAATGTCACAGCAAGGGGCAAAGGCTTTTTGCTCCTTGCTAAGTTACCCCTTTAGTTAGACATTCAGACACTCAAATTTGTCAGACCAGGCTAAACACAGTTATTTAAATAGGCTTTCAAGTGGGATTCCTGGCTAAGTAAGAACCATAAAGTGACCAAATTACAATCAATCTATAGAATCAAAAAATCATACAACTCTGAAATAATTTATGGTCAGTTCATAATCAACCAAGCTCACTGTTCTACTATGAATTTTGACAGGAGAACCATTTTAGCAAATTACCATAAAAATTAATAGTACAAATGTGAACTTTATGGTCAAATTGTGAACTCAAGGAACTCAAAGTCTGAAGTCACAGGTCTCTATGCACTGATGGGTCTGTTCCCATACTCCCTCATTACGTTGCATCCAGAGGTCAACAGACAGAATGTTCGACGGCTTGGCTGACCATGGAATTTATAGGGGGCTGATATCCAAACATGCACTGAAACCGCATCATCTAGGTGGTGGATCTGATGTGAGTTCTGCGCCATTTTAGCCCACGGGAGCTACACAAATCAGTTGTTCTGATTGTTGAAACAGAATATGTGCAGAAAATTCTTCGTTCATGCGCTCGCATTGTCGGTTTGCGGGAGATGTGCCTGATGTGAGATTCACAAGACACCAGTTCTCTCCATGAATGCAGCCCATAACTGAGATGTGAATTGTGTTCCCCTGTTAGACACTATATCCTCTGAAATATTAAATAATCTGAATACCTAGTGAAAGCTGTAAGGATGGGCTTCGGTTTGACGCGTTTTACTTTTGGATTCCAACGGGCGTGATAAGGCACAGGCTTTGCTGTTGTGAGATACGAGGTGATATTTAATAGTTAACAGTTTAATAGCGAATCTACCAATTAAAACAGAGTTCTGAATCTGTAACTCTACAGAACAACCTTGGTAGTGCCATTCACTAGTTCTCTTGACAAGTTCGTTTGTGCCATCTCTCACTATCTGTTATCTATCTTGTTACTTAAAAACCCAGTCTTTTTAAAGTCTAACTTCCTAGCTGAGCCCTAGCCAGCTATTTTTTTAAATGTTAGATGTGCACTTAGCCTACTACATTTCTGCTTTTTTTACTGTGCTGCAACACAACACAGTGACTATACAACCGCATGCACACTCACAATCTTCATTGCCAGCAAAAATTATGTATTAAATTTGTGCTGCTTGCATCCATATTTATGATCTATAATATCCCATTGCTGAGCACTGGATTATTTTATTCTGATTTTTGCATGCTGTTTTCACTAAACCCATATTATTAATTATACAATACTAAAAAAATGTAGATATTTCAAAATTAATATGAAGCAATTTAAAAGATTTGATTTTGTTTCATTAAACAAGGTCATCAGAAAAGCAAATGATCATGAGTGTGAACAGAAGCTTGTCAAATTAGACTTGGGCTTCGCCCAAGACAGCCAAAACACATTGACAGCGATGGGGTATGAAGAGGATGAAATAGTTTAGCTATTTAATATGTAATAGTTTAGATCTTTTGAAATATCCCCTAATTTTATGAGCAGCGTAATAATAATAATAACAATAAAGTATGTAACCTCATAATTAAAATAATAGCCTAGTAAAAGTATACATGTAGGTGATTGCTTGTGTATATAAACCTTGAAATATTGATGGGGCCTTTGGCACAGGTGAAACTGAATAAAAATTGGGAACAGATGTACAACCCCAATCCCAGTGATGTTGGGACATTGTTTGAACCATAAATAAAAACAGAATACAAAGATCTGCAAATCCTTTTCAACCCAAATTCAATTGAATATACTACAAAAACAATATATTTCAAGTTAAAAATTTTTTTTTTTCAAATATTCAATAATTTGGAATTCGATGCCTGCAACATGTTGTAAAAGATTTGGGACAGAGACAAACATACTTGTTTGGTGGTTTGGAAAAAGGTGAGTGTCATGATTGGGTATAAAGGGAGTATCCCCATGGTTCACCACTTTGTGAACAACTCCATGAGCAAACAGTTTCTCAGAAATCTCTTCAAGTAAGTGGCAAGTCTGAAAACCAACATTGAACCCGTCACCTTCAATCCCTCAGGTGGCACTGCATTAAAAACTGACATCATTCTGTAACGGATATTACCACATGGGCTCAGGAACAGTTTAGAAAACAAACTAAACTACGGAAGAGCTAGCCACGCAGGTAAGCGCAATTAAGCTTGCTTATTTCTGTTCGTTGGACATGGACGCTTGCTTGGGGATTCCCCAAATTGGTAAGCTCCAAAGCAGAAAGAACCAAATGGCATAGTGGTCAGTTCTAATAAGTAATTTGAAATAGGTTTCTAATGAGGAGAAGTGATCATGTATGTGCATGCGTGCGTGTTTAACTGTCCATGCTACTTTTTAACTTCTTTTAAATAAAATTGATTTTTAAAAGTAATAAAATTAAGTGTTTATTTGCTTACTGGATAAAGGTTAAGTTTAAGTGTAGATTTGAATAATACATTTTAAACCTGTTTTTGTGGTTTATTTGATTATTAGTGATTTTTGAGTTTGAGTGTTGAATTTGAGTTCTGTGTGTTTTATGCTTCTCCTTGCAGTGTGAATAAGCAAACAGGGACAGTTCTGAAGTTGTTACCTGAGGTTTTAAGTCTTAATTAAGCAGTTATTGCTAAAGTTTTGTTAGTTTCTTGTGATTTTGGTGTTAATTAAGCAGTTATTGCTATAGTTTTGTTAACTGCTTGCGGTTCTGGTCTTATTGCTAAACTTTTGCTGATCACATGTGGTTTTTGTCTTAATTATGTGTTATTTGTTGCAGGTTTGTTTATTGCAAATGGTTTCAGTGTGAGATTACGGTTTTAAGACCAACTAAAATTGGGTTCATTTTGTTAGACCTCAAGGTCAAGGTTAAAAGTTCATGGTAATAGTTAAATGTTTGTTTGTCAGACCTAGTTTTGAAAAGGTCAAGGTAAAGGTTAAAAGTTGATTTGTTAGGTGTGGGGCATGGGTTCTGCTTGGCCATGGATCTGAGACCTGGATGGTTCTGGTCAGGGGTGTATCTTAGTCCCAGCTGGTTCATGGTGTCCATGGGTCCAAGACCAAGTCAGTTCTAGTCGGATGTAGGGACAAGACCCAGATCGAGTCCTGGTTGGTTGTGGATGAGTGTAGAACTGAGACCTGGTCGGACATGGGTTTGAGACACTTTATGATTCTGAAAGGGCATAAGCCCCAGGACTCAGCTGGTTCTGGTTTGGTTTGAGTCCCGGTTGGTTCTGAACAAAGCTGGTCCAAGATCCGGCTGGTTGTTGTCGGCCATGGGTATAAGACCCAGTCGGTTCTAGTCAGATGCAGGTCCGATACCCAGGGCTTCTGCTCAGTTAAGGGTCAGTTTCTCATCAAGGGTCAGTCGGTTCTCGTCAAGCTTGGGTTTGAGTTCCATTCAGTTCTGGACAAGCACAGTTCCAGACCCATTCGGTTGTAGACGCGTGTGATATTAAGACCTGGTTGAATGTGGCTTTATGACAGAAGTGCTAAGAAGCCGTTCCCCTTGTGTGTGCATGTTCCTTTGCGTGTGTGTGTGTGTGTGTGTGTGTGTGTGTGTGTCTGTGAGAGAGAGAGCTAAAAATGACAGTAAAATTCAATTAAACTGCAAAATTGTAGGTCCCAAACAACCATTTATAACTTCAAAAAAAGTCTTTATCCTATCACTTATCCGAAAAGTTTGTGAGCAAGTTTGTGAGCAAGAGGAGCCTCAATAGTCGTTTTGATGTAAAATGGTATAGATCAAGTTAATACTCTCTGAGAGTATGACAGTATAAATAAATCTCAGAAACAATATTTTTATTTAGCATTTTTGCCGTTTGTCCCGCGTGGCTATCTAGAAAGCTGAAGGCCGACCGAAAATCAGGTGGAATAATAACAATAAAAGACTGCGATTGTGTGTTGCATCAGTGAAGTCGGTTCAGACCTGGCACAGGCTGACATCCGGCCGGTTCTAGTCGGGCGTGGGAAGGGAAGGGAAGGGTCTGAGTCCCAGCTTATTCTGGGTGGCCACCGGTTCAAGACCTGTTCAGTTCTAATCAAGTGAAGGGACGAGACCCAGGTTGACTCAGATCGGGCTCCGAGTCCCAGTTGGTTGTGGATGAGCGCAGAACTGAGACCCGATCGAACATGGGCTCGAGACACGGTGGGAATGGACTAGGATTGTCATAACTCAGAAGATATTTAGACAGCATAGGTCTATGTCTACAATAAAACTTTTTATTGAGGTTTCTAGGTGAAAGCATACAGATTTTACAGGAGGGAGTTTGTGACAGGTGATAACTGTTTTCTAGAGTGGCCTTTGATGTTCCTTTTATCTTCATGTCAGATTGGGGCCATATAAAATAAATGGGGTGATTTTTGAAGAGTAATAATTTAACATAATCCTTTGATTATGGTGTTTGTAGCTTAAAAATTGACCGAGCTACGACTGAGCGAAGTTTGCCATAATTTTAAGTTGATGGGAAATTTTTTGCAGAAAAAGATCATATCATGGGTGAACAAAACAATATTTTTCTTAGCTATAAACAAGCACACTTCTCCCGAACATCTTGGATGTTTTGGCATTTGTCCCGTGTCAATATGTTGAAAGCTGTAGGAGAGGAGACTGACCGAAAATCTGGTGGAATAATAATAATAATAACTAGAAAGGTGCATTTCCTACAGAAAATGCTAGTGTGATTGCAGTGTTGCATGTGCAGGCCGGATGCTTTATTATTACAAATCAGCAAATTGTCTTTTAAAAGACAATAGAAGAATATATTTTCTGGGCAATTTAACCAGAGTCATCGTTTTGATGTAAAATGGTCTATATCAACTTCATATATTCTGAGATATGACAGCTTAAAAAAGTCTTAAAAACCTGAAATGTGCAAATCATTTATGTGAAATAAAATGACTCCTATGAATGTATATTGCGAACCAAAGGTCAAGTTCGTATGCACCATAAGAGGTACTGGGTAGGTATGGTGTGAAATAGATTTTGCCAAGAGAATGGAAATGGCTGTGGCAAACATTTTCAGAAGAGTGAGGAACACAGGGTGGCAAACAAGAGTTGAGGAAGGTGCACACAGGTGGATTATATGCTTTGCAGGAGATGCCGCCTAAAAGAGATTGGAGCTTGTAAAGTGGTGCCGGGGAGAGTGTAGCAAAGAAACAAAGAAGAGGAAGAAAGTGAAGACAGAGCCAAAGATTAGATGGTGGAAGCTGAAGCAGGTAGTCAGAAGATACAAGACCAGGAAAGCTGGTGGTAGAATGAGGAAGCCCAGGAGAGTATTCAGAAGAAGATGACAACAAAGAAACAAAGTGGGATAACCAAAGAGATGAAGGAAGTAGGCAGGAGTACTGTGAGGCACATCGCATAGCATAAAGAATAGTGGCAAAGGCAAAGGCTCAGGCCTATGATGACTTATATGAGAGGCTGGACAGTAAAGAAGGCGTAAAGGACTTGTATAGTTTTGTAACCACTAGCCTAAAGCCTCAATAGGATAATGCTACAAAAGAATGAGGGGGATACCACGTGGGGCTGCAGAAATGCACAAGGTCAGGTGAAGAGTGGAAATAGCTGGAAGATGACGGTTTGCGGTTTTAACAGCAAAGCGGAACTCCGGGAACCACTGGTCCCACCGTCGGTGCTTATCCTGGACGTAGGGGGCGAGCATGGTTTTGAGAGTCCAATTGACTCGCTGGTTGGTCTGTGGGTGATAAGACGTGGTGAGTTTCTGTACTACCCCCCATTGCTGACAGGTGGTGTGAAGCAGGTGGGAAGTGAATTGGGCTCCTCGATCGGACACTAGATAGGCAGGCGTACCTCACCGGGTAAAGATCTCATCAATCAGGATTCGGGCGATTTGGGGTGCCTTAGCGACACGGAGAGGGAACAACTCAACCCACTTGCTGCAGTAGTCCACCACAACCAAAAGGTGCTCATTCTGCCATAGGCTTTTGGGTAGCGGGCCCATGAGGTCTACACCCAACATATACCCTGGCTGAACGACAGGGGTGAACTGTAACAACCCGCTAAGCTTGGAGATGCGTGGTTTGTACTTCTGGCAAATCTCGCAAGCCCGACAGTACGCCCATACACCTTTCCGAATGGAAGGCCAGTATGCGACCTCCAACAACCGCAGAAGCGTCTTTAGTTGCCCCAAATGCCCACTCAATGGGTTGTCATGGGTGTATTAAAGAAAAGCTCTTCGGAACTTGTTTGGGACCACCACTTGCCAGGTTTGACTCTGATCCTGTTTGGGCACCTCCTGAATAAAATACCATTCTTAAAAACGAAGCGGATCCGGTCTTGCCTTACCTGCGGGTTTTTCGCCTCATCTCATCCATTTCTTGCTCCCTAGTAAGATCTGCCCAATTTACGGGCAGGTAGTCTGCCGCATCACGACTACCGGTAGGTGGCCACCATACCCTCCACCTGGCCAATGTGGATACGAGAGAGGGTATCCGGCACAACATTGCCCCTCCCTTTTCTGTAATGAACAGTGAAGTCAAAGCCTTGTAATTATATGGCCCACCAGGTCAACCTTGATGATGGTTTGGGGTGGTTAAAAACCCAGGTGAGTGCAGCATGGTCGGTGATCACTTGGAAGTGTCGTCCCTCTAGGTACATCCTCCATTTTTCAACAGCCCACACCATAGCCAGGCACTCCTTCTCCGAGGTTGAATAATTTCTTTCAGCCCCTCGCAGGAGTCTTGAGGCATAGGCAATGACATGCTCTTGTTCATTGATGTTTTGGGAGAGTACAACACCGAGTCCCTCTTCACTGGCATCACTCTGAATTTGGAAAGACTTACTGAAGTCAGGGGGAATCAGGACTAGGGAAGGCCTGTTTGATGTCTTCAAAGGCTCTTGAGCATTCTTCAGTCCATGCCCAGGTAGCATTCTTTTTCTTCAGGGCGTTGAGGTACCTTGGGAACTCCAGCTTAATGGGCGGGCTCAATGGTGTAACACCGCTGTCGCCGGTGGAGCTTGGTTGGGTTGGGTGATGGGCTCCCATGGTGCGTACCACGGTGTGGGCTGATGGAAGGGGAGTAGAGGTTACAAGCAGTAGAGATTGAAACCTCTTCTGAAGCTGCTTGTCCCTTCTGATAAAACAGTCCCACACTGTCTTCCCCAGTTCCGTTACCTCCAGGTCTATTACCTTCTTGAGTTTTTCGTTTTGCCTCAACAGTTGGAAGGTAAGTCGTTCTTCAATTGTCATTCTGTTCCAGCTCCTCGTTTACAGTCCTCAATGCCTCTTTTAATATCCTGTCCTCACTTAAGCAATCGTATTGCTCCTGCTGCTTGGTTTCCAGGCTGCAGATCTTCTCCTCCATGGTCCAAAGTCGCTCTGTTAGGCCAGCCTGAATGCTGTCCTCCAGGGGTGGAGGTGGAGGGGGTAGTGGCCAGTTGGGTGCCTCCTTCTGGCCAACTGAACTCTCTTCCTCTTTTTCTGAACAATGTACAGTTGGCTCAATGTATCAATGATATCACTGACTCCATCCCGTCTTGTAACAAACGGGCCAGCCGTGAAATCTAGTGGGGGTGAGGTTCCAGCCTCCATCTCTAACTGCTGGGAATGGGCATATAACACAGACAGCACTAATAATTAAAACCCCAATGGTCCCTGTTCAGGTGCCACTTTGTAACCACTAGCTTAAAGCCTCAAAAGGATAATGCTACAAAAGAATGAGGGGGATACCACGTGGGGTTGCAGAAATGCACAAGGTCAGGTGAAGACTGGAAATAGCTGGAAGATGACCAACAGACTCACAAACCGACATGAAATATGCAAAGAACCATTTATCTATTGTAATACATAATGACAGAATGATACTGATATGAAATAAGCCAAAAGAAAACAAAAAGAAAAAGGAAATAGATATCACAAACAAACAAACAACTGCAAAGACAATCAATCAAACAAAACTAAACCCCTCCCCCAACACTCAAACCAACAATCAAATAACCGCCAAAGCCCACAGTCCTGGTTTTATGTCTCTTTTTTGTAGATCAGTACTCAACGACTATATGAGCATGGCCCTAGGTCTGGGAAGTATCCTTGAGGTCAAAGTAGCTCTGCAGCCCCACCAGTTATGTACCAGGCCAGATGGGTGAGCAGTTTGTGAGAGATGTACACCTAAAGAACTTGGGTTGGAGCAAAGCACAGCTAAACCAGCAACCAATCCTCAGTCCAAGCCACTCGCACATTAAAACCTTCCTAATGAGCATGAAACAATGTTTCCCAAAAAGAGGTGGTCACAAAAAAGAGAGTACATGTGCCTGCCGGTCAACTTTCAGCCACTTCCTACCTAGTTTCCCCCTATTTATACCCCAGGAAGGGCAACCCTACTGCAGTGCCCCTAGAGGATAGGAGGAGGCATAGCAAAGCTAGTAACCAGATTGTTTACAGGTTTACTCAACAGAGAGATATAGCTGTAAGGGATGTACAGCAGGTTAGGCAAATAAGGGATAGGGAGGGAAATGTACTAGTGAGTGAACAGAGTGTCTTGAATAAGGAGTTGTTGAAACAAGGCCAAGTCGAGACATTCAGATCAATTAACAGCAGTTTGGTTTCATGCCCAGAAAGAGTACCACAGATGCAATTTTTGCATTGAGAGTTTTGGTGGAGAAGTACAGAGAAGGTCAGAAGGAGCTGCATTGTGTATTTGTGGATCTACAGAAGTCATATGATAGGGTGCCAAGAGAGGAATTGTGGTACTGTATGAGGAAGTCAGGTATGGCTGAAAGGTATGTGAGGGTGGTGCAGGAAATGTATGAGGACAGTGAGACAGTGGTGAGGTGTGCAGTTGGAGTTGCAAACGGTTTCAAGGTGAAGGTAGGGTTACATCAGGAATCAGCTCTGAGCCCCTTCTTGATTGCAATGTTGATGGACAGGTTGACAAAGTAGAGTAGAGTAGTGCAGTGGAGAGGAGAGGAGAGGAATGAAGGTCAGAGACAAGACATAATACATGTGTGTAAATGAGAGGAAGCCTGTGGAAAGGTAAATATGCAAGGAGTAGAGGTCGTAAAGGTGGATGACTTCATTCCTCTGGATGGCTGAACCAAGATATTAGGACAGTACAGAAAAGAGGTGAAGAAGAGAGTGCAGGCAGGATGGAGTGGGTGAAGACGGGTGTCAGGGTTGATGTGTGACAGAAGGATAGCAGCAAGAGTCAAAGGGAAGGTTTACAAGACAGTAGTGAGACCTGATATGATGTATGATTGGGAGACTGTGGCTCTGTCTAAAAGACAGGAGGCCGAGCTGGAAGTGGCGGAGATGAAGATTAGAAATGAGCAGATCAGAGGGTCAGTGAAGGTTTGCAGTTTGGAGACAAAACTAGAGAGGCCAGGTTGAGATGGTTCGGACTTGTGTTGAGGAGGAGTAGTGGATATTTTGGACAAAGAATGTTGAAGATGAAGCTGCCGGGCAGAAGGAGAAGAGGAAGACCTCAAAGAAGGTTCATGGATGTAGTGAAGGTGGATATGGAGATGGTTGGTTTAACAGTAGAGGAAGCAGGGGATAGGGCAAGATGGAGGCAGATGATCCGCTGTGGGGACCCGTAAAGGGAGCAGCCGAAAGACGAAGATGACTTTTGATTCTAGCATGTTTTTAAGATGGTATGATTACCCCTAGATTTCTAACATGATTTTTTTATTTTTAGAGAAAGAGACTCAAGGTAAAGACTGACATTTTCTCTTTGTCGCTGTGGCCCAAAGATGATTACTTCAGTCTTGTCTGTATTTATCTGGAGAAAATTGTTTTGCATCCAAACAGTAATCTGTTCAGTGCAGTGACAGAGTGAATCCACTGGTCCATATTCACCTGATGTTAATAAGATATAAATCTGTGTCATCTGCATAGCTGTGGTAGTTTACATTATCACTGCAAATTAACTGGCCTAATGGGAGCATGTAAAGACCAAACAATAGTGGTCCCAAGATGGGCCCTGAGGGACACCACAGGTCAAGGCCATTTCATCTGAGGCACAGTTACCGATTTCAACAAAGTATTTCCTGTGCTCAAGATAAGAATGAAACTATTTTAACTATTTTTACCCAATCCTGTAACCTTTGTAACAAGATTACATGGTCAGCTGTTTCGAAAGCAGCACTCAAATCCAGCAGGACTAAGAGAGACTTTGCCAGCATCAGTGTTAAGACTGATGTCATTGGTCACCTTGATAAGAGCAGTCTCCGTGCTATAATGGGGCCTAAACCCTGACTAAAAATAATTAAAGCAGTTGTTTAGCAAGAAAAAGTGTGCAAGTTGTTGGTATACAATTTTTTCAAAGACCTAAAAACAGCAGGTAAGATACAGGCCGATAGTTTAGAAGACTGCTCTTTTTCAATAAAGGCTTAATGAGTGCAGTTTTCAAGGAGCTTGTAAATGTTCCTGACTGGAGTGAGATGTTAACTAACTGACGAAGTTGAGGTAAAAGTGCTTATTACTGATTTTAGAACTCTAGTGGGTAAAACGTCCAGGATGCATGTGGATGATTTCTTCAATAGTTTTGTTTGTTTTTGTTTTGTTTACCTGTTTAGGTGCAGCAAACAGAACACATGAGATGTTACTGCACTTTGTTAGAAAAATATTTGTCAGAAAAATATTTCTCCCTTGTTCTACGCAAGATTTGATCGAACACATGCAACATCATCACAGCATCTCATAATGAACCTGGAGCATTGATGTTCGCCATTTCCGTTTGGCCCTCCGGCACTCCCTTTTCTGTGCCCTAATCGAGTCATCATTTATCCATGGTGCCTTCAGCTTATTTCTAACAATGTTAACCTTAACAAGAGCAATGGCATACAGAACATTTTGAATACTAGCAGTACATGAGTTCATCAATTCGTTAACATTAGAATACGAGACATTTTAAAATAGCATTTTCTCCACAAACAATGTCTTTGTGTTAACATTTATGCATCTCCTCCAAACAACCATAGGTCCAGCAGCTTAACAATGATCAGACAAAGCAACATCAGAAACACTAGAATGTTAACACCCTTAGTAATGAGCAAGTGGAGAGTGTGGCCTCTGGTGTGTGTCGGTTCATTCACGTGCTGAGTAAGACCAAAGATTTCAAGGACAGCACAGAGCTCTTTACCGTTTCTGTCACACATTTTATCCGCATTCAGGTCACATGTTATGATTATAGAGTCAAATACTGTGCAGAAAACTTAAAGCATTTCTGTAAAATCATCAATAAAACCTTGAGAGAACTGGGGTGGCTTGTAAATGACTATAAAGAGTATAGTATGAGTTTTAGCTCCATTTGGAATAATACATACTCAAATGATTAAAACATCCCAAAGAACAGTCTGTGGGTAACTATGTTATCTCTAATATAGAGAGATATAGATATGTTATATCAATATCTACTATGTCTGCAGTTTCACTAAATAAATCCAGATTTTAGTAGTTGTCCTGTTTTCTCTGCTTGACTCTTCTCAAACAAATTAACATCTTGTCCACGCCCCTTGCCAACTGAAAGCTGCTGACTTCCTAAGGACTGTAGTCCCCTGCAAGGCACTCTGTCTTTACTAATGGATGGTGATTCTTGATGTAGTGCCATCCTGAGAATCGGAGATTATGGGTGACCAGCCTAGGTTTGTACCTCATGCAATCATATTTCTATCTTGTTTTATGCCAACATTAAGCAGGCATATTCATCAGTAAACAGTGAAGATGTGATCACAAACTTGTTCATCTTCAGCCTGTGTGCAAACCCCTTGTTAGTAGAAACTGAGAAAGCAGTAAAGATCTTGTGTAGAGAACACTGTAACCACCAAGACTGTTTGACATTTGTCTAACAATAAACCCTGGGTCAGCCCAGATATAAAGGCCCTCTTGAATGAGGAAAAAGTAGGCTTTTAGATCAGGAGACAAGGGCAAGCAGAAAACTGTGCAGAGGGAGCTGAGAAAAAAGTTCCAAGCAGGACAAGGAGGAGGATCAGCTGCAACACAATGATGTCAGTGGAATCTGGAAAGGCATCAAAACTATCTCTTTTAAGAAGAAGACAGTAGTGTACCAGAAGGGGGTAAATTATCTAATTTCATCATATTTTTTATTTATTATCTTATCTTTTTATCTATATTTATCAAATTTTAGCATCCACCTTCCACTCTTACACAGACGTCACTATTGCAGTTCTCATCTTCAGCACCCAACTTGTATTGTCCTGTCACCTCTCCTTCTGTGTGTCTCTGAGCTAACAGCTACCCCCTACTGGTTCCTTGGTGGAAAGCTGGTCCCTACCACACATTTAACATCATACTGCGTACTGTGCATGGCAAAATAAGCCACAGAGGAACAACTCCGGACAACAATTTTTTTTATCATTTAAAACAGCATCACCTTGCTGAATATGTGGATGTAACAAAGGAAAAAATGTTAATGAGCCAGGGCCAGGCACGATTCATCAGCTCCTGCAGTCTTTCTATAGCAATGAAGCAGCTGACATTAAAACAAAATTGAACAAAAATGTTTCTGTTTGATGTTGTTAATAATTATTAGACAGACATATGTTAAAAATCAGAATTGGCCATTGCAATTGCTGTATCGCTGGTCTTGCCAGTTCAGGGCTCACCAGTGTCCTAATAATTTAAGGGCATTACTAACAGGACATTAGCCTTGTTAAAAGAAAATTACTGTTACAAATTCCAGTGACAAAATTTTCATTCTGAACTTTTCCTTATTTGTTTTTTACATAAATGTACATCATTGTACAATTATATTGCTAAATGTTTATAGTAGCAAGTTCATTAAATACATTTAGATACTGCAACTCACCAACTCACTTACTTTTGCTGGAACCAGATTAAACTGTTTATGTGTGACTGTAGGTAGGAAATATGTAAATGCCTACAGTATAACAGGTTATACAGTTTACAGAGGGAAAATATAAGTTTATAGGGGAAACCTATAGTGACATGAAGATATAATACCTTGTTATGGCACTTCTAGAGTGGATACCAGATGAGACAGTTCCATATGGAATTCTAAGACACATTTACCCACATATATTTCAACTGGATTCTATACACTCCCAGTTTGTCCAGCTGCATTGGTGATAAAGCGTTGTAATCTAGCACAGACATTTCTTAACAGCCATTGCTGTATGCATGCAAGCATTACCCTGCTTTAAAATGCCAGTTGGAATCCATACCATGAGAGGCAACATGTTGCTGCAGCATGTCCTGTCCAAATCCAATCTTGCATGTGCTTGCCCTTAAGGAACCATTGCTCCCAACACCTCCGAACAGCTAGGTCAGAACCCTACTTCTCTAAGTCCAATGATGCACCCCCTCTCAAAGTCTGTCAACCTGGAAAAGTTTCTTCAAGTGGATCATAGAGGCATGTATAGCAACCTCCCACAAAGAGAAACACTATTAAAAATTAACTAGTGGCAGCCTTTTTTATGGGGCAGCAGGGAAAGCACTTTGCCATTTTGAAATATCCCCCATTTTCTGTGAGCCTTATATTCTGTGGATAGATGAGACATAAATAGAACATTTTATGGTGGTGGTAGCATCTTGATTTGAGCCCGTGCTGTAGCTGGGACTGGGCAGCTTGACATGACTGCTGGAATAACAAATTATGAATTATACTTTCTAATTTTTAATGGAAATGTCAGGACATCTGTCCGTGAACTGAATATCAATAGAATGCGGGTCATGTAGCAAGCCAGTGACCCTGAGCACACACACCATTCTACCAGTGGTTAAAAGCTAAAAAATGTTAAATTATATTGGAAAAGCCAATTAAAAATCCTGACCCTAGTCCAAAAGAAGTATTGCAGAATCAGTTCATGTAAGGAGACCCACCAACACCCAGATTAAAAGTTTTTCTGTAGTGAAGAATGGTCTAAAATTCTTGGCCATAAGCAAATTTGCAGGACTTATCAAAAGTTGCCGCTATTGTTTATCTGTATTTAAGTCAGACGGTATGAGGATCTAAACAAGGACCAACAATAATGATAACCAATGCACATTTGTACTCTTTCTTTGCATTGATTAACAAAGAAACCTCTTTCTGGGGTGTTCTTCATAAATTATTCAATTCAATTTTTTGTATAGCGCTTTTTACAACAGACACTGTCTCAAAGCAACTTTACTAAAGCCAATAAAATGTAAAGCTTGATTGTAATTTTAAAAGTGCCTTCACCACTTTGACGATTGATTTCTCCCAGGCAATGGCCTTCTCCAGTTGCAGCAAGCACAAAGATAGCTGTGATGCACTTCTGCAGCGTTCCAGGGCTTGCCTCCATGCCCTCATTTTAGGAGTGATTTCGCTGTCAAGGACACAAATATGTACACACACATAAACACCGCCCTTAATCATAATTAACCTCTGAATTAACAATCTGCATAAGGTATCCATAGCAAGTAACTACAAAGCGTTCCTGTGGATAAAATTGCTATATATCACATATCATATATATATACCCAGATCTAACCTAGATCTAACTTTATTAAAACTGTGTTACCCGCATCTGCCCCAAGCCTAAATGCACCCAAAAAAAGTAAATAACTTCAATAACCTTATTAGGATAAACACAGATAGTTCTTGTAGAAATAACAATCTTAAACTTAAGCTAGGATTGCTCAACGTTAGATCGCTGACAAACAAAGCAGTGATTATAAATGAATAAATGAACTAATCAATGATAAACGCTTACACACACTCTGTCTTACTGAAACTTGGATTAGACCAGATGAATATTTAGCCTTAAATGAAGCCT
>JAUZST010048358.1:0-25294 GCA_034779995.1 Parotocinclus haroldoi | reverse complement strand
TATATATATATATATATATATATATATATATATGGGTGTGTGTGTGTGTGTGTGTGTAAATGTCTGTGTGCACTAGTCAAGGGTGAATTTATACTCTCCTACTGTGTATTTAATGAGAAAAAGCTGTCACCGCGAAGCCTGACACATACACTTTGCTGCAAAACGAGAAACTCCTTCTGTTAACAATTGAGCAAGTAAGAGCCTTATTAAAACCAGATTTCCTTGTGTTATAAAATGCTTAGGAGCTCTTTAAAATGTCAAACATAATCCCAGAGGTCTGGAGAAAATGTCAGACAGACTAAAGTGCTTGTATAATGCATAATGAATTATATCATCATTGTTGAAGTCGGTTCTCCAGAGCGATTCATTAGGCAGCAGTTACACAATGCTGTGCATAGAGCAGAACCTTTGTGTTTGTGTGCGGGCTGCACCATAATGTGGTTCCCCAGATGATGTTAGGGCATGCCTGTAACCCCGCCCATTCCCTTGTATTCAAATAGAATTGACAAATAAGAGAGAAAAATACAGTGCCAGGACAGGGCAAGGTGGGGACTAAGCCTGGGCAGGATGCAAGTCAGGGCAAGGCAAGCACACACATTCATCCACTTGCATTGGTACACAATAGAAACACAAGCTGACCTAACATGTCTTAGAGCCGTGAGAGAAATTGGAATATTCAGCAGACACAATCATAGACAAAAGGAGAATATGCAAACTCTACACAGTTGGAGTTCAGGTCAGGACTTAAATGTGCTTTCTTAGAGCTGTAAGTTTGCAATGTTGAATACTGTACCCCCGAAAAAAAAAAATCTATGACTTTCCCAAGTTGATTAAAATGTTTCATGATCACCTTCAACTAGCAACAAATGTAAGACATTTTCTCATCTTATAGCAGTGAAACTGGGGCTAATTACAATAAATATGAAGATGTCTTGACAAAATATAAATGTAAGCTTAGCCAATACCCAAAACCTGTCTCTGTGTTCACATGGATCAATTGTTATGCCAGAGAACTTCAGACTCATTC
This sequence comes from Parotocinclus haroldoi, assembly GCA_034779995.1. NCBI lineage: Eukaryota > Metazoa > Chordata > Actinopteri > Siluriformes > Loricariidae > Parotocinclus > Parotocinclus haroldoi. The sequence goes on along the minus strand of JAUZST010048358.1, from coordinate 24,267 downwards.
AGTTCATAATCAGTATCAGACGGTACGTATAAAGATAGCACTTTCTCAGGTCTGGAAAATATGGGCTAAGTGAACACTAAAGTCTGCTCACAACAAAAGGCTGTCTATTCTATTCTATTTTCATTGTGCATGTAACCTTGATCAGAACTATGTCTTACCAAGGATTTTGCTGATGTTGGAGTTATGCATGTCAGGAAAAGCCTGTAGGATTTTTCTTCTCTCATCTTTTGCCCAAACCATGAAGGCGTTCATGGGCCTCTTGATGTGCGGTTCACCACTGCCACGACCTCTAGCCTCACGGAAAATTCTCGAATCTGACACGCTGGGACTGCCTGTGGATAATGGGGTCGATTTATTGCAAATACACACAAACAAAAGTACAACAGCAAATATCAGTACTGTAGCAGTGACATACAACTAATTCTGAAGGTGCTGATAATAGTTAACATACAAAGACAAATTAAAAAATAGTTTTCAAAACAGCAAAAAATCTAACAGATGTGACTAAAACAAAACACTTTTATTAGTTTTTTTTTTTTTTTACAAATTTTCCTCATATTTTCCAATGTAATCTTTGCCAGATGAATATGACAACTGTAATGTGGGGCACCCATGGTCAGTGTCACATGATTGAACTGACCCTGCCCCCACCACAAGGATCACTGGAGACTTTTGCAACACTTTTGAGGCAGACCTTATGTTAGAATACATGGTTCCAGTGTACCAAGACAGCTGAACATATGCCATGACATTTATAGTATATTTATAGTATAAATGACCTGCTGTAATATCATACTATTGTTGTTTTATTTTTGTTCTTTTTATTTATACTTTTTATGTACTTTTAAGACTAGTGAGAAAATCGAATGATGTTTTAGTATTTTTCCCCAGAAATAAAGAACATTCTAAAGGGTTTGCATTTTTTTAAATTACTAGTTTGTTACAGACAGTGATTGGCTCCTGAAGATTCTGCACACCAATTATTTTCCTTCTTTCCTTCTCAATTTCAGATCAGCAGCGATAATACAGAAGTGATTACAACCATAGCTTGCTATACACAGGAGGCAACCCTTGAGTGAGATACAGTTTAATCTGTAAACATATTCATTTTACCATCAGAGTCGCAGCTCATTCCGAAGTCGATCATGTTGTGAGTGAACTTGCTCTCCTCTGACTGCTTCATCTGCTGACTTAAGCTCTCAAGAGCTGCCTTCTCCTGCACACACATGCACGCACAGACACACGCACGCACAGAAACACAAAATTCAGTTAGTCCACCTATGAACAATTACTCTCTCCGTTTGATAATTCCATTTTATTCAATTATTTAAATTCCCCTTGAACCCCACAACATATTTTTTAATAAATTAATACATTTATCTGGAAGACTGGTTGTAAATAAATAAATAAAAACAATGAATAAATATGTACAGTCACAAATCAGAAAAAGTATGCAAAATGCATATGGGGTGGTGGGTTGTCCACAAAAGTGTCTTTGAAGATCTGGTGAGAAACACAAAAGTGAATGCACCTCTCCTACCGTCAAGGAAGTAAAGGTGTAATGGTGTAGAATGATAGTACTTTTTTAGCTTCCCCGTTAAAAGTCAATTAATGCTCTGGGAACATCCCTTGTAAAGAGGAACAATCATGTTATTTGTCAACAAGACAATGTTCCTGCTCACACTGCGAAGATCACCACGACATTGCTTGAGAACAAGCCCATGGCCAGAGGCTAGATATAAACCCAACAGGCAACATTTAGTCTTACAGATCAAATTCTTACCAGAAACTAACTGAGAATCATTTTTCAGCACACTGTCAAATTGATTTTGAGTTTGAAGCCATTACTATTCAACAGCACTGATTCTTGTTTCTGCAAAAAGTTTCCTCAAGTCTTAAACATATAAGGGAAATGAAAAGGTACTCTATATCATAATAAGTTACTTTATCTATTTTTTTATTCCTGCTGATATCCTAACTAGTAATTAGCTGTTGAGACCATTCCATTCCATTTCAATTTAATTTTTAGCAGTTTATTCATTTCTTCCCCAGAAATATGAATGCCAACCTGTTATCTATTTCATAATAGAGTGAGAGAATATGACAGAGAGAATAATATCAATACCATGAAAGCATGATTATTGTGTATTTTCAGCCACATTTAAGTATATTACTGAGACCCCAATAGTAAATTTCCACTAATTTCTACTTTAAACAATTTTTTTTACAAAGCTATACAATGTATTGCAGGCAAGACATGAGGGTGTCTCCAAGTTGCATATTTATTTAATATAATTGCACATATAATGACCAAAATATTATTCAAGGTACATTTTATACAACTTTAAAATAATCTGTTTCTATTACTTCAAATAATAGAATAACTACATATTTAAACAGTTCACTAGGCATGCTATATGTGCTTACAGGAGCAGGCTTTCCCCTAAATACAAATTTAGCTTGAAATAGACTCCATTTCTATACTCTGCATCTTGTTCTATCACTCTCTTTGGCCCCAAGGTCATGGCATTAATGAGGAACATCTCTGGAGATGAAAGCAAGTGGGACCACATGGCCTCATGTGTATTTAGTGCACCTAATAAGAGACAGATTAACTCTGCATCTACATGCTTAATGTAGCAAGGGCGCTCATTTCAATGCGACACCTCTGCCTCTTTACAAAGCATCCTCATGCAGACACAAACACACATACATGACCCCCCCAAAGCTGCATCTGGGGCTTAATTAGTCTATTAGACTCCATACTAAGCACGTGCAATCTTAAAAACATGCACCCAGAGAGGGTGTTTACCATTAGAGAGTGACCCAGACAAGCAGTAGTGCTGTAATGAAACACATTAAACCATTCTGCAGTCATACAGATTTAATTATTCATTCTGGGTTAGTGAGTGGGATTTAAATGAATGCTCAGCGGAGAGACAATTTCTCCCTAGATTTCTCCCTGAGGATTAGGGGAAAGTAGTTGTAATATATAGCTTAGAAAATTGTTAAAAAAAAAAAAAGATTGCTGTAGACTACAACAAGTTTAACGTACAAATGTTACTGGGGAAAATATAGACATCATGGCCAAAAGTGCCATGGACATCCCTTCCAATTAGTGGTCTGTGACTGTGGCAGCCTTGCCAGTTAAGGTACTATGAACCAGAAGGTCCAGTTTCAAATTCCACCTCTGCCAGGTTGCCACTGTTTATGTCCTTAAACAAGGTCCGTAACCCACAATTGCTTGGAATGTAATTAGTAGTAAGCTGCTCTGGATAAGTGTGTCTGCTAAATAAGTAAAAATGTACTTTATATAAAATTTCCTTCACACCTAATACTAACAAACACAGTCAGTCCTATAAAGACATATTTGGAGTACTTTGTCCCCTGAACATCACTATATCTTTATGTGAATCCATAAAGCCAAATTCCATCTTGAGTGAAAAAATACTATGCACATTATTTTTCATATTTTGTAAATGGCCTCATACTTTTGGCCATATAGATAATAAGAAAGAAAAATGACTTTCCATTTTCATAATTAATTGCTATAGACTGGCGCCCTCTCCAGTGTATATTCCTGCCTTGCAGCCAGTGTTTCAGGACTACTATTCTTTTAAGTTTGAGAAGTAGTCAAAATACTAAAATCATACTCATTACTACCTGTAGGTAGGTTGCAAATGATGTACATTATAACATAGGTGTTCAAATATTATAAAAGCCTTTTAGCAGTTTATCAGAGTACTATCAGAAATGGAATAATTTACATGTATTATTTGAATGGTTTAAAATTGGGCTATGCTTGCATGTGTTGTCAACCATGGGTCCTGGTTTGAAACCACTTGGCCAGTAATACATTAATTGTAACCGTTTCCCCATGCATCCCCATATATCCCCTTATGAGACAACTAAAAGTAAAACCAGTCACTTCCTGCACTACCCCAGCACAGAATGCAAGGAGGACACATGACAAGGTGCCAGTCCATTGCAGGACACTCACAGACTGGGCCACTTTTCTTTAAAGAAAAAAATGTAGTGAGAATGTGGGAGGAAATCAAAGTAATAGGATGGAACCCATTTAGGCATGGGGAAACTTACAAACACCATACAAATAGCTACTGGGCAAGGATTCAAACCTGGGTCTCTGTAGAAGAGGGGAGAGTACTAACCACTATGCGACCCAAGAAAACTGAAATGATATCATAAAATGTTATGCATATTTATCTTCCAGAAAAATACAACAATAGACTTCTGAGCCACAAAACATATGACACCTGCAGTCTTTTGACTTTTCACTCCCAAAAACCATCACATCAATCAACCAATCAGTCATATTAATAGAGTTTATGTATACACAGGTGTGAAGTGTGAATTTGTGTGTTTGCAAACCCATGATCTTGATAATGTCTAATAATAATATGATTTTGTAAAAGTAAATGTTAGTGTGATAGTAATAGTTACATGTGATTTTTTATAATGTTATCCTTTTAATTATAGGGGTAAGATATACGGTCATAAACTACAGGGCCTAATCAAAATGTTTAATTTGCTTGCTTATGAATGCACACTTGTTTATTGTGGGTCATGTTAGCTTAACTGTATAATGAAAACTAAAAGTGGCAATAGTGTCAGAATGTTCCATTAGTATGTTACACAGAGTTCTGTCCGCCCACCTGTCTTAGAGACCAGTTTTACTGTGCTTCTTTACACCCTTTATTCAAAAAACTTAAAACTCGTTTGCACTCCAACACACTTACCAATCACTCTATTATGAAAACACTTTCATTCTGTCAACGTGCAGAAGTTCTCTGACGACACTGCAATCGTTGGGTGTGTGCGTAATGGTCAGGTGAGGGAGTACTGTTCAACTACTCTCAGTCCAGCAAATTAAAAAGCCTATGACACTGTCTTTATGGCTGACTTCAGCCATCTTTGTCATTTTTACACATGTAATTTTTTAAATTTTGCACAACTAGCTATTACTGTTTATACTGTGGTAAAGGTACTACTCTGTTACACATAAACACTAAGGACTTTACTTTTTATACTTTTATTTTATAATGTTTTAGAATTTTATTTTATTATTTTTACCTATCTTTAGAAGTCTACATGTTCAGTGTTTCTTATAATGTATATGTCTACCTGCTACTGAATGCCAAGACTTTCCATCTGGGATCAATAAATTGTCTGTCTGTCTGTCCGTCCGTCCATCCATCTCTACATTGACTGCTTGTTCTATTTGTTACACTTATTGTCTAGATGTACTTTTTAGTTCTAAAATTACAGTAAAGTAGAATAATGATATAAAGTGTTACCTCGTTTATGGTGGGGGTTATGTTCCAGGACCACTCGCGATTAACGGAAATCGACGAAGTAGGGACGCTATATTTGTTTAAGTATTTCTACACTATTTTAGCCGTAGAACTTGCAGAACGTTTTGGTGGCATCGTAGGGCCTCAATTCAGTTTATAATGGAGTGAATCAGTGAATCAGGCAGGCGATGCTCTAGTCTTACTTCTCGTTTTTGGTGCCTACTCATTTGCTGAGTAAATACACTATTTACTGTAAAATCATAATATTTTATGATTTAAAATACATTGCTTTATTGTTATTACTAATATTTTTATATACATTTTGTGATTTTTTTTTATGTAAAAGTTCGACAAATACATGTATATGTAAACGTTAACTACACCACACATACTATGCATCGTGTTCCTACTAAGATCGAATTCCGCAAAAACCTGCAAAACAGCGGAAATCCGTGATATATTTTTCCCATTAATATTTTTTGAAAACCCGCAATGCACCAAGTCCATGAAAGGTGAACCGTGAAGTGGTGAGGGAACCCTGTATATAGAAAACAGCTGGACTACAGTCTGTAGTATGGTAGGTGGAACTGGTAAAATGGGCACTGAAAGTAGAAACAAGATGGTGTTCCCAATAAGGTGATCAGTGAGCGTATGTAGCAGTTTGAATCTGCACTGCAAATAAAGGTATTTCTACTGACAACTATGAACCTGGTTCATCTCATGTCAAGCCACTGTTGCTTTTGGCTTACAAATTTTGAATCTAAACCTATTCATTGTAAGTCTGGTTAATTGAGCAAAGATATACACTGGATGATGCGGAAAGCTAACCTTCTCCAAACGTCCGTTGTTGAGAGTGAGGCTGTTGACTGCTGCCACTTTGGCTTCCAGGACCTGCTGCTCCTTCTTCAGCTGTTCCTTCATCTGCCGTGCTTCTTGGAAGGCTTTGCTCACAGCCTCATGGTCGTTTATGTATCCTCCAGAAGTGATGGATGATAACAGATCTGGAGCAGCAAATGGTAAAAATGAGAATGTGTGAGCTTGAGTGTAGAAATGTGTTTTGTATACAGGTCCATTACAAAATCACTTTTTTCCCAACCTGCACTTAGTCACTTTTATAGAACAGTTTCTTACAGTTTAAATGTTACTATCCTAAAAAGTTTAAATCACAACATAATTTGTGTCTATTTCAGCCAGTATAATCTGAAACAGCTTACTTAAATAAGGATCAGTAGCGAAACAGAAAGTAAAAATAATTTGCTGCATTTACATTGTGGTATGCACTGCATTTGTTGAAGGTGGAAAACAAAAAATGAGAGATATCCATATCCAGAGCGATTTACTGATACATGATTACATTATTAAGGGCCAATACAAGCAACTCTAAGGGCTTTGCTCAAGGCATCAACACTGGCAGCTTGGCAGTGCTAAAACCTGGATCCTGGATCTTCTGGTAAATACTTCTATATCTTAACTGCTGCACCACCACAATCCCTGCTGTTCTGCAAGAGTTGATGTCAATCTGCATTGTAGTATATTGTGTCTCTTGTGATTATATTTACTTAGACACTACACGTAAAAGTAAGTAAGGTGCATATAATACTTGTGTATTTGAAAATAATTTGATTTGCACACAAATTTAATAGGCTCAAAATACATAAAACACGCATATATCTCTCCCTCTACCTCCTTCTCTATCCCTCTTTCTATCTCTCTCTTTCTCTTTGTAGCACATGTTTAACTTAATAGACTGAAACCAGGTGAGGCCACCCAGCACTAATGCACTGTTGCGCCTCTGGGCTAGGGACATTAACATATTGTGTGCTGTGGGCAGAGTGCATTATTGCACACACTGACCACTTGACTACTAACTCTCTGAGCAGACCCAGCTGTGTCTGTTGTCAGAAAAAAATGGGGGCCAAAAAGAGAATAATGATCAAGAAATAAAGAAAGCAATTAAAGAATGTGACAATAAGAGAAAACACATGCTGGGTAATGATAATGTGATACAATCGATTAGGTCTGCGTCCTCAATCCTATTTGCTTTAACAGCCTGCTACTTAACTGCCTGAGGATCAGCAGCTGAGCTACCTAATATGTCCACACATTAAATGACATTCAATAAGAGGATAAAAAAATTTCAGCTGTAGATTTCCAACATATCTCTGCAGAAGTCATACATTTTGCAATGGGATGTTTAAAAAGTAATGCACTTTGAATAAAAGCATCTGCCAAGCAAACTAATGTAAAGTGTAAATGCTCCTCATCCTCAGAAATCTGCACCCTCACATTTGGAGCGTTCATTAAAAACATCCTGGCCTCCATATGGCTTGTCACTTCTCATTGAAAATTAGATTAATGTTCTTTTATTCTCAATAACATAAATGAAAAAAAAAACATGTACAACCTCTCCAAGTCTTGCTTTCATGTCAAAATGAAAAAAAGATGACTTCTTACTGAAAGCAAAAGATTGCTAATTTGCCTATCGTGGAACATCTGTCTCGATGCATATCAAAGATGGTCTTCTCTGTTCTTTCACAGATATTTGTATCATTTGTGGCACCCTTGAGTCTGAGGGAGACTATATCTGTCTCTACATCTTGCCTGGTTAGATCTAATAAAGTGCTGTGATATATTAAGGCTTTTATCTCTCTTAATCCATTCTCTAATTCTCTGTAGTCTGAATTAAGCTCTCCAATTTGAAATGAAAGCACTAAAAGTCTTTTAAAGTTGGAGCAGAAATGCTGCTGAAAAGGCTGCTGGATGACAGTAAGCATTTTTTCGTTGCATACTAAAAAAAACAGGAAACAAAGGAACTTAATCCAGTTCTAGTTCAATTTGCAATAACAGAACTTGCTTCAACAAGGAAATTTACATCAATCAGAAGAAAATAAAAATATAATATAATTTCAAACTGACAAAATTTATGAATATAATAAGAATATAATTTTAGGTATGCTAAAAACCTCCATAAAGTTACACTTCATATTAACAAAATGTGAAAGTATTTCTGATTTGTGTTTTATTATAAATAGTTTGCATCTGTTGTTATAAGTTGTTTGTTTGGTTAGCCAATATACTGCAGTAATTCCCATGCATTTAATATCAACATTATTGTGCATTAATATCACAATGTTCTATTTTTTAAATATTATTTAAGATGTCTAAAACCGTATTTCCCTGTAAAGCTGAATGCAGCAAATTGCTTTTGCTTAAGAGTGCTGCACACAGATTCACCCACAGTGTGCATTTGGACTTGACACTTTCATTGTCGTAGTATTTTCAATTGTTGCTGTAATTTGTTTCAGTTCCAAATTTCACTTTTTCCCTTCACACACCCTTGCGCTCAAGTATAAACCTACATTACACACATATTTGTAATATGAGAAACTGTCTGTTATGTGGCAGTGCAACATAGTATCTGTTATATTATTTGACACAAGCAGTGAAATATGCAGAAACATGAGACTATGAGAAAATAGTGTATTTTAAATCAAAGAGTTTAAGTTCTTACTATGCTAGTTTATCTGGTGTGCTGTGCAACAAAGAACAGTTTTGCTTATTCCCCTAACTTGTCCCCCTGGCTTTCCGGAACAAAGACAAACTAAATTACCAAATAGGAACTAATCCACTAAATATCACACAATTCACACGTGTCTCTCACTGTAGCGAGGTCTCACTGTTTCAATATGTCTAACCGTGCTACCAAAAGAAGTTTCATTACTGACTGACTCTATATGTCCCAGTTTAAGTGCTTTTAAACGCTTTGACTAGAAAAAAACTATTTTACTTGTATCTATTTGCACGCACACTAAAAAGCATTTATGGCAGATAGTATTTGCAAGCTTCTCAATTTTCTGTCTGACCTCCCAAATAAGTACAGCAGATGGAAAGATCACACACAGAAAATCTGTTCTAATTATAAGCTAAAACACTGGCTTGTTCAACATGTTCTCGAGGACTCAGTCAAATAAACTTTAGCATCAAATCCCATTTTTCTGAACAAAAACATCTCCTATTAAATCCTTGGGTTTGTTAAAAAAAGAAACAAACACAAATAAAAGCAATTACAGCACTCTAAAATGGAGAAGAGTGGCATGGGGATGAGGAGGATGACAACGATATTGTGTTATTGTGGCATTAATGCAGGTTGTTTTTGCTGTGCGTGGTAACCTAGTTGTGTAAGAGGCTTGTCTAATCTCATTGCCAGTACTGGATGTCACAAGCTCCTCGTGTGTACCTATTCAAATTCTGAAAATATGGAATAAATGTTGCTCAATCTCTTACCTCCTGCCCCCACCCCACATTTAACTTTAATAACGCTTGACGATTTACCCTTACAGAACTAAAAATGTAACATAAATTAACATGCTAAGAAAACACAAATGATTTTTCTTGTTTTATGTTGCATTGTGGATAATGCATGCATAACGTTGCATAACAAACCACCAATTAAAAAAACCCCACAATAATAACATAAGAAGATAATACCTATGGAGCTGACTCGAGCCGGAGCTCCTCCGATGCTGGAGGGGGCACAGTGCTTCATGGATCCAGGGCCAAGCTTCATGGCAGGGACCTGTGGGGAAGCGGGGGAGGTGGGTGACTTGCTCTCGGATGTCTTAGGCTTGGATGACAGATTCAGGGGCTGAGTGCCCTCCTCCTGCAAAGGCAAAACAGCAACACATTTGGCGCGACGTGATCTTTTTTCCTTCTCCTCTGCGACTTGGATGCCAATCAAAACCGCCAGCTGAAGACAAAGCAACCAACACACGCCACAGGACCCAAAGCAGGACAAGATTGACACATGCGGCCAAAAGGTGAGGCAAGGAACGCGAGATCATCGAATCCAATTGCTGGCTGCTTTACACTCAAAAGGTTTTCATGCACTGCCTCCTTATTCTTTTAACAACTTTGACGTCATGCAACAGCACATGTTTAAAAGAGCATGCTTGCACCAAATCATGCACACAATTTTACATAGTCGTGTTGTATCTTAACAGTCCAGTGTGTAGATAATATACCAAAGCAAAGAGCTCTGTGATCCATTGAAGGTCACTTATTCAGGGAAATCAGATGGCGATAGATGTGCCAGTTGTGTGAGTTTTGTGTCCATGTAGATGTTGACCCTTGTTGGGGTGTGATCACATTAATCATTAACTAGATATCCTCCACCCTGTTGACCTAATCACATCACAGGAAGCACCCAGCTGACATAGACGGTCAATTAGGTAATGAGAACAGCTGCGACAGCCCACTACCCGAAAAAGAAGGAGGACTATATTTGCCTTTCTACATGTTTCAATAACCAACAGTCATTATAATTGATGGTTGCAAACTGAAGTAGCCACATAAGACACAAGTGTGAAAGGAAATGGACCACACACTGGGATGACTATATGGACTAGTGTTGTAGAAATTAACTCTTGAACTGTGCTGACTAGGTTGGTCCAGGTACATACATATTAGCCTGTGGTGTTTTGCATTTGCCACCTCACCTGGTTCAGTGGATATGGCAATGCATTATATCTCTAATAGAAACTAATATCCTGTTTTGGGACATGTAAATGAGGTTTCTGTGTTTACATGCACAAAACAGCATACTTTTAAACTACAACCAAAAAAGTTTGGGAAATGCAAAGGAAAAAATTCACATGAAAAAGTGTGAGGGACAAAAGTATGTGAACTTTGCAATTCAGTATCTGGCGTGCTCTTTACAAAGTATAATATTTTTGTGTCATTTGTTTAACTGGGTTCTCTTGATCTACTTTTAGGACTTTGAAAATGAAAATCTGATTATGTTTTAGGTCATATTTATGCAAAATTCTAAAGGGTTCACAAACTTTCGAGCACCACTATACTACTAAAAGAAATCTGATCACAGAATGAATTGTTTAGAGGTTTTCCCATTATCAGCTTAGATAATATAAACCTGTTTACGACATTATTACTTCTGATATCACATAACCTTTGATTTACTTTAGGTATCTGATTATATTCCTCACATAAATGCACTCATTCTCACACTGCAGATATATAATATTATGGCACCACATCCTTGCACCTATACTAGGGCTTCCTAATCAAAGCAACTCATGTGGGTCAGATGGCAAGCCTGAGATTTCTAATATTCTTAAACAACTTCTGTTGCTCTCCTCCTCTCCTTTAACCACAATTCCTAAACTCAGAGATTCACCCCAGTATTAAATAGCTATGGAACTCAATTAAGAACTTCCTTTCATCTCTACTGTAAGGACAGGCCTAAATAGGATTGCGCTTATAAAAATTAACAGTGATCTTCTACAGTATCCAGATGCTTATCTTGTTGAACTTGCCTGTGAGACAATTAACAAGTATGTAGAGAATATTTATTACAAAGATCATGGCTAATTACCTTGATCCCTTCCTTAACATGCTTTTGGATTGTTCTTTCATGAGACAAATCCTTATGTGGGATCTTAGCCAATGTGACTGAGCTACTGAGGGAAGAATCGGAAGACATTGTATAAGCTTAGCTAAGCCAGGTTTGGTTTGTGCCACCCACAATCCTAGACACTGCTCTTCCATTAGGGAGAAGGCCCAGAAAATCAAGGCTAACAACACATATCAAAGAGTGGATTAGATCCCAAATGCTTGCTAAAGCAATAATCACTTTGTTAATTGCAGGAAAGACTGTCATTAGCTATTATTTCTATATCAGAAAGCTTGGGCGTAGCTTTCTAACTAAAACAAGTACGGCAATACAACTAAGTAACAGACCAACATACTTGTGTCATATTTCTCTTCTTCCACAGTGTTGACAAATGGAAGTTACATCATTTGCCCTGCTTATCACCTTGTCTGACGTTTCAATTACTGAGAAAAGTGTGTGTGACTGACTATTTGTCCTAATCAAGCCTGTCCTAGAGGCCTCTCTCTCTCTGTCTCTGTCTCTCTCTCTCTCTCTCACATACACACACACACACACACACACACACACACACAAATAATAATAATAATAATAATAATACATAACTACAGCTGAAGGAAAATAGCAATGCTTGTAAAAGATAGCAGGCATTACATTTGTCCGTGCATGGTTTTGGTACTAGATGGTTTGGTATTTCAGAACCTGCTGATCTGCTAGGATTTTCATGCACAGACATCCCTAGGATTTACAAAGAATGGTTCAAAGAAGAGAAAATATTCAATGAGGAGAGTTCACTGGGTGAAAATACCAATGTTATGCTTATGCTACTTCCAAGTGCAGTTTGGAACACAAGAGTGAGTTATGCACTTACTTAAATATGTCTTAAGTATAAACTAGAACTACATCATATTTTTACACAAGACCTAAAAGTAGATTAAGTAGATTAAACAGTTGAATTGATGGGACAAAATTTTATCTCCTTCATTTATGTATTGATATATACAGTCGATTCCGGTTAATGGGACCACATCAGGATGCGATCGTTATGGTCCTAATAACCGTCTGGTCTGATTAAATGAACATGCCCTATGTTACAAGATAATTTATGTAACATATTAAATGTTTATTAAACCTTTATTGTGCGATATACACGTATAGCAAACGTACAAATAGGAACTACTGTTCCTTACAACCTTGCTCATTGAAAAATACATTTGCAACCAAGTTTATCGAAAACGATCTACAACATAATGTATAGTTACTCAGCATACGAAGCATAATACTATAAAAAACAAGTTCTTACTAAATTCCAGTCACTGTTTGAATAACTTATCTAGTGTAATCGGACGTGTTCTCTTAATGAACTGCATTAGAACAAAATCAAGAAAGTGGTGGGCGTGTTCACCTCCCGCTAATTTTGCTCTTGTCAACACAACATTTCGGATTTCCTGACCTTTAATAAAAGCATAAATTCTCCCAGGGATCCTAAAAATCCTCCCATATCTTGCTGACCCGCTTTGCAGTGGCTAAGTGGCGACTTGTGGCTTCTTTTTCTTATTCACTTCTCACGTTCTTTGGTGCAATTAAATGGAATTTTGGTCCAAATAAGCAAATAACATTACACATATATAATAGGATTTGTTTCAGTACTTTAGGATTCAGTCCGAAAAAGCGGCTGGTCCCATTAACCGGTGGTCCAATTAACCTGGACCACCATATGAGGAACTGACTTAGTATAGGCAGTTTCCAGAGACAGTGCCATATTGAAAGTCAAAAAACACTTAATTATGAGCCATTTAACAGCTTCAACTTGACAGTGGAAATGTAATATAACTTGCTGACCAATAGTGTAAATAAAATAGCCAAATTAATTCATTAGGGTTTCCCATGTACTTGGTCATGCATTTTAACATTCATACCAGTTCATGTTTGTGTGTGCATGTGTGGACCGAGCTGATTCGTGGGACACCCCCTCAGGGTAAAGCACTTAAGCTGTGTGTGCCTCAGTCCAAACAGCTGTCTGACACACTACAGGCAGCCTCAAATGACAGGAAAGAGACGTGAAAAGAAAAGATGGCAAAAAGAAGATAAATACAGCCAGACACAAGAGAAAAAACTGAAAAAAGAGTTAAAATGAAAAAAGACAACGGTGACTCTCTGGGACACTAAAATATACATGGCACCCTCTGGTTCCCCAAGGGAAATCATAGGACTGAGTGAGAGAATGAGTGGGACATAGTGAGAGAGAGTGAGAGAGAGAGAGAGAGAAAGAGCAAGTATGAAAGAAATGCTCAGACACTGACAGAAGTAAGGGCAATTCTTTTAGGCAAAAGGAATACTTCAGCATTTTTAGTCTGACTTAATCAGCCATACCTGTAGTACAGAAATGATTCTCATTTGCAAATATTTCAATACAGATTAGAATGAGAGTGGAGCAGGCAATGCTGGTGTTTTACAGCTTCACAGCCATGGGCTTGATCCATGTGTTATGTCAGTATGAAGTCTGCTTGCATGGGTTTCGTCAAGGAATCTCTCATTCCTACCACATCCCCAAAAAACTTAAGGAAATTACAGCTGCATTAAACTAAGTTCTCTGTCCCGATACTTTGTCTTATATTGTCTTATATTGTATTGTATATTGTTAAAATATGTAACAGCAACTTTGTTAATACATACTCTCACAACTGCTCAATTTAAAGACAAGACAATTTGAAGACAAGCCTACAACTGCAGTTAGACCACCACCAATAGTTTTTCAGTTATATTCTGGACATCATGCGTCTTCAGAAACATCACCATTACTTTATCTACCTCAGTCTCTGTGTCTCACCGTTAACTCTCTGCAGCCTTTCCATATAAATGTTAATAGAGCAAGAAGTGGCCCTGACTGTCAGTAGCAGCTGTATTCATTACCCAGCAGTCCCTCACTGTTTGATTGGTGGGGGGCCACAGTCAATCAATGACCACTATACTTTCTTAGGTCAGATGCCAGGTGTCTATGTGTCACTGGATTTCAGATTGCATCTGTAACTCAGTCAAGAGAGAAAACAAGCTAGATAGATTTGTATATAGAAAGGGATTACCTTCTGAAAGACAATACAGTCCAGGGCCAGACCTAATCCTTTCTCTGTCCAAGCAGTCCAAACTCTCTGTCCAGTGTGGATCAACACAGATCTGATGTAGGTCTTGGTGAAGGATGGATGCATGTTTATTCAACAACAGGGCCCCGTGGGTTGTGTCAGTGTGCAACGGTCAGGACCGAATGAGTTTTGAGCAACTGGCTCTAAGGCTGACCAGCTCTGTGGGAGGCCTGTGAAGCCATACTGGTTCATTTTATCCTACAGTGCTAGATATTCATGGAGTTTCTGCTATTGGTCCATTAGCTTCAGAGCCTTATTGAGTTCTTGCCTTTACTCCACAGTCTTACACACATAGCTGTATTGTGGTAATAACATTAGCTGATTCCATTTGCCCATACACAAAGGCATTTTGTGCTTATACCAGGTAACGGACAACAAAAGATGTTATTGTGTATGTCATGCTGTATGCACCATTAGGAGTTACTTTACAGTGTAACTACTCTCAGATCTTTTGCCAGGACACCAACACAGAGTGCACATAGTGTTCATTTACAGATGGCAGAAAAGTACAAACGCATGCTATTATAGCAGGAAACTAATCATACCTTGGGCTTGGGTGGTGGGCTGTTTCTGCTCTTCTCACTTTGGCCACTGGTTGGTGAGTGTGTGCCCGATGCCAGGTTGGGCTGAGGCATGGTGCCATGCTTGGCCCCCGGTGACACCTGCATGGCTGCCAACTGAGCTGCATACAGCTGCTGCTGAGACAGAGAGAGGACAGAATATGGAGATAGGACAAAGTCAAGGCTGAGTAGTTCATGTAGAAAAATAACAAAAACACAAACATGCTCAAAAATGCTACAATTTTTAATGACTGTCTGGCTATTTATCTGAAAAGGTTTCAAGACTGTGTGTTATAAAGAGAGAACTGCCACTTTTTGCCCTTCTGCTGGGGCCTCAGGGGGACGCCACTAACAGCTATCAGCAGCCCTGAAGGGGAGATGTCAACTGGCAAGGAGCATTCTGGGAAAAGACACACACAGCACTCTCCACTTGGGTCATGCTCAGTCACTCAGAAAAAAAAGAGTTGTTTTATGATGAGGTGAAAAAGTGCTAAATGTGTTTGAGGATAGTGGGAGAAGTTGTGAAATCTTGGCTGACAGAGGACAGAAAACACACCATCAGCACCCCTACGGATCATTTACTTTTTCTGTAACAACAACACAACAGTGTTTCTTCAATACACAGCAGCATTGATCACTTAGGAAAATGGAACAACAGTACACAGTCAACAGGAAAACTAATAAAAACTTTTTAACAAATGTTGTAAAGCTTCACACAGAAAATTTTATTCAATTTAATTATTTTATTTATTTTTAGTACATGTATACCCATAAATACAATCTAGTAAGTTATGTTTTGTAATGAACTATATTTCCTTTTGACACATATTATATTATATTATATTATATTATATTATATTATATTATATTATATTATATTATATTATATTATATTATATTATATAAACAACTATGATAACTATGATATAACTATATATAACTATGATATAACTAACTATGATTATATAGAACAACTATGAATTTAAAAGGACTAAATTAAATAAATAATACACAGACAAAAAGAAAATATAAAAATCGCACACATCCTCTGGAACAGTATTCCAGTGTTTAGCTACAGAAGAAAAAGATTTATTGAACTAGGACCTACTAGTTAACCTGCCTCTTGTTTCGAGATAGAAGGGAGGACCCAAGGATGTTTGAACGAGGATCGAATGACGTTCTAATAATAACAAGGGATAACCAAAAGGCTCTCCAACTTACAAAAACGGGAAAACATGCAGCTGTGATGCGTCCCGAATAGGTATGGCACCTACAGTTGACGTGTGCACGAGTTGGTGGTGATACACGGCAAAGCGCCAGAGGGCAGATGTGCAGTGAGCACGATAAAGCGCCGATTTGGGATGCTTCCCTCAGGAAACCCTTGTATTTCCCTGACCGGCTGCATTACCTCAGGGGTTTCCCCCTTACTCAGCCGTCGGCAGTAAAAGCCCCGGGATGTCACCGACTAAGCGTTGAAATGAACGCGTAAAAGATTGCGATCGCTGCCGTCTAAGTGTTGCGTCGCGAACGACAGACACAACGTATTGCGTGTGACAACGAGATCCCGAACAATGCTAAGACCCTCACTTAAATAACAGAGCCTCCACGTGTTTGTCATCACGTCGCCAATTAAACACGGGATATAAGCAACCTCACCGATTGCTCTGTAACTGCACTCGATGAGGACGGCGACTCGCACGAGAGCACGAGGTAGGACTCCTAACACCTCTGGTGATCTTAGTGGACGTGATGGATTCTTACACTTAAGAAGGTCTGTAGTTTATTTTGCAGTCAGTCAATTTAAGGCTTATTTCATTCAATGCACTTTAGAGTCAATATGAACTATATAGATGGCATGATAGTTTGGCATGAGTAAGGAGAAAATAATAAGAACATTTCTAATCAGCCATGCTTTAGTGCAAACACGGCTTTTGTGTCTGGCTGTAATGATATCTGTGCATCAGGATAGAACCTTTTGGAAAACCAGAATTCAATTCTGAGTTAGTGTGAACTCTTCATTTATGATGACACATCAGTAATATTCTGTTAGCTATGATCAACACCAGTCAAGAATGTATTTAAGTTCAACCATTTAATTAGGTCTAAAACTAAAATTTCCTAATCAATAGTGTAAAACGTTTAAATCCAACACTGCTCAAACTAAAGACTCAGCTATGATCAGCCAGTGCTGTTTCTCAGCTATAACATTTTACTATTAGTAAATAGAAAACAATAAATGTTTATCAACATGTTCTTTAGGACTGGGCAGTATGACTAAAAATTTGTATCATGCTATGTTGAAGGCTTATACAGATTTGACAGCATTATCGTGGTATTTTTGGCACGGGGTAATGAAGGGGTGCTTTAAAATAGGTTTGTAGTATATACAGTGGGGAGAAGTATTCAAAGGCCTGCCAATTTTGCAAGTTTTGTCAGCTACAAAGAATAGAGTTCTTTTATATTTATATTTAAATATAAAGTCTGTTATATTTATCATGGGTACAGTTCAATTGACAGAATCTAATCATATTTTATGATTTTTAAATAATTATTTTGCATTTTATTGCATAGAATAATATTTGTTACAGAAACCTTTGTTTGCAATTACAGAGGTCCTCCATACAGATCTGCTCCAGATCTTTCAGGTTTCGAGGATGATTAACAGTCATCTTGTAATCTTACATTTTCTAATAATTGCCCCACCAGTTGTCGCCTTCTCATCAAGCTGTTGCCTATTGTCCTGTAGGCCATCCCTGCCTTGTGCAGGTCTACGATTTTGTCCTTGGCATCCTCAGACAGCTCTTTGGTTTTGGGAAAGGTTGGAGTGTGATTCATTGATTATGTGTGTGGACAGATGTCTTTTATACAGTAACAAATTCAAACAGGTGCAATTAATACAAGTAATAAGTGCAGAATAGGAGGGGCTTCTTAAAAAAAACAGGTATGTGAGAGCCAGAATTCTTACTGGTTGGTAGGTGATCAAATACTTGTTTTATTCAATAAAATGCAAATTAATTATTTAAAAATCATACAATTTGATTTTATGGATTTTTTTGTCTCTCACAGTTAAAAAAAGGCAGATCTCGTCATTCTTTGTAGGTGGGAAAACTTGCAAAATCGGCAAGGTATCAAATACTTACAACTGTAGTTGTTTCTTCAAAAACTGACAGCATTTTACATCACGTACGTATATAAAAGGGAAAAGCGTGTGTGTGTGTGTGTGTGTGTGTGTGTGTGTGAGTGCGTTAGTGTGTGTTTTCAGCAGTGTGTGTGTGTGTGTGTGTGTGTGTGTGTGTGTTTGTCCTCAGCGTTCGGCTCTTTGCCCTGTCTGTCTCACGCCTGCCAGTTTGACATGAAATCCACCTCCTGCATCGACCTGTCAGTCACAGAAACCGGGCTCCGCCCTTTTCCCCGCCCACGGGTCCTGCTGAAGGCTCCCACACTGGCCGAGATGGAGGAGATGAACCTGTTTGAGGTGTGTGTGTGTGTGTGTGTGTGTGTGTAGATCCGGCAAGATTAAGGGTACCTACATGATTTCTGTTATTAATTTATTCTTAATACTTTATAATTTCACATACTGAAACAGAATGTGTGTGTGTGTGTGTGTGTGTGTGTGTGTGTGTGTGTGTGTGTGTGTAGGATGAGGACTCCCCTGATGGTACAGTGTGTATGGACGGTAAGATGAAGCGTGATCGCTCGTTTTCTGAACACGACCTCGCCGATCTGCTGCAGAGCAACAACATGGAGACCAACAGCATCGAGCTCAGAGACCGACCTCGCTCATACACACACACCGGAAGCACACACACACACAGAGGTACGACCAACACACACACACACACACACAAAGCACCATTTATCCCATTTGCATCATTAAGTGGTGCTGATGAACTGCAGTTCCTCTGGATTACCACCAGGTGGAGACAAAGCTCATATGATATTCTGTTGGTTATAAATCGCAGGTAACTGTTACAGATACAGTATGGTTGTCTGATCTATCTATCCTTGGCTCCGCCCCTATGCAGTTTCCCTACCTGTGATTGGCTGCGTTCCTCCATCCTCTGCTTGTCACTTCCTCTATCAGATGGAGGAAGTGGGCGAGGCTTCAGCACCAAAAAGCATCAGCTCCAATCAGTGGATGGTGAGTCCGTACAAACCCACAAGGAACAATAACTTAGTAATAACCCCACCCACAACTTTAAATAATCCCACCCATAGCTACTGTATGTAATTAGTGTACTACAACTTATCTGATAACTCCTCCCACAACTTCATATAACCCCACCCGTAGCCACCTAAATCAGGACCCTTATCTCCATGTAACTCCTCCCATAGCTCCACGTAGCCCCTCCCTTCATATGCTGTAACCGCCAATAACCTCCCATAACTGTAAATAACCTCTCCCTTAATCTGCTGTAACTCCTCCCATCACTCCTCCTATAACTCTCACCCATAATGATTATAACTCCTCCCACTTCTACACTGTAACCCCATGCTTACTCCACTATAATCCTGCTTTCACTCTATTATAACTCCTCCCATAACTCTAAAAACCCTGCCTTAATCTACTATAGCTCCTCCCATTACTCCACATAACTCCTCCCATAACTATGCTTGGCCCCTTCTCTTGGAGATTATTACAGAAGGATATCTGGTAGGCAGAGGAGGAGTCGAGTTTAGTTCAAATCCTAAAGAGTCGATTCACTGAATCCATGCGCTGACGATTAGGATTCGAATAGCATCTTTGGTGAAACCGATTCAGTTAAAGTTAAACACATCCAAATGAAGTCAAATCAGAGCTGTTACATTAATTATGTCAAATAGAGTTAGTGTGTGAAAATGGGAACACACTGAAAAACACTGATCTGGGACTAAAACGAGTTTAGTAATGATTAGATGCTCCTTAAACAGCAGCTCCTGGTTCTGGGAGGTTTATTAGAGGTTTGGGTTATTTTATACCAGATTAAAACGTTTAGTGTTTGGATCAGACCATAACTTTACCCGATTCAACATCCAGGAGGAGTTCAGCCACCCCGTGGAGAGTCTGGCCTTGACCCTAGAGGAGGTGATCGGGGTTCGCCGAGTGCTGGTGAAGGCCGAGATGGAGAAGTTTCTGCAGCATAAAGAGATTTATAACAACTTGAAGAAGGGGAAGGTGATTCATTCCGTCATCCTTAGTAATTATTGCAGTTCATGGATTTCACCGCCAGGTGGTGCCAGAATTCCCCTCTTCTATTAGACAGTGATTTCAATTCTGTCTGACAATATTCAAACTGTAACTGAAACCGATGATGTCACCACAGAGCACTCGGGGGAGGTGTGTGTGTGTGTGTGTGTGTGTGTGTGTGTGTGTTATTACATCATCTATTCAAACACTCCCCCACACATGACCCCGAATATTCGGGACACCATAGCAACCATTTACAGCACCATAGCAACCATCTATCAACACCATAGTAACTGTTATGGCACGGTATTATGTACACTTGTTCAGCTGCTCGTTAACCAAATATCGAATGTGTGTGTGTGTGTGTGTGTGTGTGTGTGTAGGTGTGCTGCTGCTGTAGGATAAAGTTCCCTCTGTTCTCCTGGCCCTCCACATGCCTGCTGTGTAAAAGGTTAGTCGAGCTGTGACTGAACTCTAATCACTTCTCTACCAGGCTTTTAAATCTTCAGCACGTCAAAGCCACATAACTCCGCCCCCCACTTTCTTTCATCTCTTTTTCTCCTCACTCTGTACGAAGCTGAACTGAAATCAGAATGAAAGCCGTTAGAGTAACGATCCGTTAGTGTTGGCACGTTAATCGGAAACGTTCAACAAGGGCGAGTGGGTACGTTGTTCAAATACTCCAGCAGCACTGCTGTATCTCATTTAGCGCTGTATGTGTTTCCTACGCAGGTCTGTCTGCTCTTCCTGCAGTGCAAAGGTATTTAGACCAAGTACATCCTGTATACAAAGTGCAATGTGTGTGTGTGTTTGTGAGTGTGTTTTCTCACCGGCTGATGAGAATGTGTACGCTGACCTTTGAGCTGACGTGTGTGTGTGTGTGTGTGTGTGTGTGTGTGTGTGTGTGTGTGTGTGTGTAGGTGGTTTAGCCGTTAGGTTTAATTTGTTCTCTTGATCTTTTTTGTTGCTTATACAAGTTCTGAGAACTAAACTGACATAGTGTTTCTTCTTTGGTGATTTAGATGAAGATGCCTTCGAAGAAGCTGGCCCACATCCCTGTGTACACACTGGGGTTCCACAGCAGCCCGAGCAGCCACGCCCAGCGCAGCGACGTCTACAAGTCAGTCTCGATATTCAGTAATAATCATGCTACTAACAGTACCTCTAACACAAACCTATTATAGAGAATAGGGAGTGCGATTTGGGATACAGCCCTAGTGGGGTTTTTTTTGTAGTTTGTGAGGTTTGTGTGTGACTAACTGCACGCTTTCCAAACTCCAGAGCCGTGAAGGGTGCCAATACTTATTGGTCTTGCCCTTTCTCTCTCTCTGTCTCTCTCTCTCTGTCTCTCTCTCTCTGTCTCTCTCTCTCTGTCTCTCTCTCGCAGATCATTGCGCTCTCTCTCGCGCTGCGCTGTAGAAGAAGAGTTCCCGTACCTCTACGCTGCCGGCTGCTCTCTCAGAGACGTTTGCGCCGAATGCACAAAGTTCATCGCCGACGTCGTGTCCTCTAGCCGCCGCAGCCTCGACTTCATCAACAACACGCCCAAACGAGAGAGGTCACGCCCACACTATGCACCTGCACCCCCGGGAGGCGGAGCTAACTAAAGCAGACCGAATACCTGGCAGTACTTCGCTGAGCTTTCTCGCACGTCACCTATTTTTGACGTTTCGGCTACTAACAGAGACACTGTTGCCTTCTTACAGCTTGGATGTACTATTAGCCCGACATCTAAATGGGAAACGCCCCCTCACGGCGCCTCCTTCTGGTCCTTGACCAAGGTCTAAGCGGAAGCGTGAGAACACTGTATCCTGCTGAAGTGCAATCAGAACGTCCCGCAGAACGTGGAACGTGTGACATTAGGATTTATTTCTCATTCTTGTTCAATCTTATTGCACTAAAATTGATCGAATGTATCAGGGACACTAATGCTTATTTAACCATGCTAGAGATTATTTAATCCTAATCCTAAACCACTAACAATACACACACAGATTACACACTATAGAAATCCATAATAGAGTCCTATTAGAAGAGTTTTATCCACAGTGCTCTAGCGTTACTCTTCTTTCAGCAGTGGATCTGCCCAATAATTTGGAATGGTGTTGGAAACCAACCCAGGGATCTCTGGCGCTGCGAGGAGACGCTGCCGACCACACACATCACCCTGCCACCCTTTAGAATGTAATATTAAGTCTTTACTTATGTGACATAAAGTAAATACTGATATAAAGTAAAACAGTATTATCAAGCATTCGTTTTAAAGTCATGTTTTCTAACTTAATATATAAAATACCTTTCCTGTTAGCTCTAAAATTGGTTCTAATCATATACTTGTTAAACATAACAAGTAAATAACTTGTTAAATATAATGTGTGTTTGTATATGAAGTTAGGACACGAGGCAGGTCATTATCCTGGAGGTATTTCATTTTCAAATCATTATCTCATAGCTATTTGTTATAATTAGCCCGTTAGCTAGCGAGTTTAGAGCCTCTGCTCTTAGCTGTAGCTAAGTAAGTTGCTCTATGTAACTGCAATTTCATACTGTTGATGTTCTAATTAGATTCATTTTTAATAAAATTAAGTTTAATTATTTATGGTTAAGAAGGAACTTGTTGATTAAGCTTGATTAGCCCGTTAGCTCAGATTAGCCAGATAGCTTCACAGGTAAGACTGCAACTCAGTTACACTCTCTGTGAGAGGTAATGCTTGGTTTATCATTTAAAACTAAAACATATTCAATTATAGTTTATGAAATCAATTCATTAAATAAGGGGTTTTAATATAAATCACTATAATGTATTATAATTAAGTAAAGTGATAAAGTGTTAGGAAGTATAGTACTGCTGGATAATACTCTTTTCAGTTTCTATTTTGGAGATCTGCAACACGCACACACACACACACACACACACACACACACACGCACAAACATCACTCCTGGTCTTGTGTGACTCTTCTTTTGTAAATGCTGTATATCTGCAATAAACGTAATGCAAACAAAAGTTTGTTCTAGTATGCAGTGTTTCGTACAGTATTTTAAAAATAGAAATTGTTCGTTTTCATAAGCCAAAGTAATTCATATTCAGTTCTGAGCCCAGAGTAAAGTCTAGAGTGGAGCTTGGTATGTTCTACCTGTGAGTAACATAAGGCTAACAGTACTCAGAACGTAAATAAACCTTATTTACCAGTTCTAAAATGCTGCACCGCCACCTCACAGCAAGATGGTCATGGGTTCAATCCCAGGGTGGAGTGGCCTGGATCCTTTATGTATGGAGTCTGCATGTCCTCCCCATATCTGTGTGGGTTTACCCCCACAGTCCAAAGACATGCGTGTCAAGTTAACTGACTTTGGCATTTAATTGCAATTGTGTGTGTGTGCGTGCGTGTATAAAACAACACATTCGTATCAGAGCAGATTCATATTTCGGACGTGGCTTTTCACAAACACGGGTGTAAAAGGAAATGACACCTCTTTTGAGGGACTAACGGAGCCTATTATATAGTAGTTTCAAATAGCGGTCAGATCTGACCAATCCGAGTCAGAGAGGGCGTGGTTTTATACGAAAGCGGGTATGATATGAAATGGCATCGCTTTTGGAGTATCTGTGGTGTATGTATGTGTGTTGTGTGGGAGTGGGTGTGTCGTTAGAAGTGCGCACTTTGAGAAGAGTGTACGA
>JAUZST010048347.1:0-25299 GCA_034779995.1 Parotocinclus haroldoi | reverse complement strand
AAAGTTTAGCTCACCTGTTGGATTTGTAGGCGTCTGTCTGTACTGATATCACTGAGGTGCCTGAGTTTCTCCTCTGTAAGCTTGTCCTTTTACAACAAAAAAACCTAATAAAAAACTACCTAAAGACTGATTAGATTTTATTATAGAATAAAAACATTTATATGTAAACACATTTTAATGCATATCAATCAGCACAGGGTGCACCACACACACACACACACACACACACACACACACACACACACAAGTCATCTGTTTTAAAGTTTGACAGGAAAAAGTAAAGTTTTACTTCTCCTTTGTATTAGCAGGAAATTTCATTAACACAGCAAATTCATCTTTATTGTCTTCATTTTTAATTAACAAATGTACTAAACCATTTCGAGCTAAATGTAAAAGTCAGTTGCTACATAAGTGCTATTTGGTAATTCCGCAATTCATAATCTGAATAATCGATTAGACTATTCAACTATGGAAACAGTCATTTTGTTGCAGTTCCAACAAAAACACTGGATCACCTAAAAAGGTACCAAGTCATTTGCACATGGTCAATTTAATGTTCATTTTTCCCAGTATGTTTTCCAAATGCATTTATTAATATTTGGAGACAAAAAAACGTTTCCTGCATAGGTTGCATTAACTTTCAAAAAATAGACAAAAACTGAATTATTCCACGCTTATATGCAATGCCATACATTTTCCAAAAGCGCAGACAGTGAATTTAAGCACTGAATTTAAGCCATGTCTTCAAGTATGCATAGCAGAAACAACCTTCTTATTCTCACCTTAACCTTTTTCATTATGTGCTGAAAAAATGTGTCAATTTGCTTTCCTTCAATGTAGCCATGATCTGTTAGAATAAGAGATGGCACTGTCACTGTATATTTCATTATACTATTCCAGAACATGTTAGTAAGGGATCTAAATACAGGACTTACCTTGTGGATCAAACAGACTCCACACATGCAGAAAAGCAGTTGCACTGTCCATGGTGCTCTAACAGACTTGAGTGATGTAATAGCCCACAGCTGAGTGGGTTCAGCTGGCTTGGACTGAATAAGTGGGGTCCTCTCTGTAGTGCCCTATTTCATCTGCACCAAGTCCACCCCCACACTCTCAGGGACAGACTATAAGACTGACTGCTTATCAATTATCTCACCCACATAATGAAGCTGCTCAAAGGCAACACTCAATCTGTGGTGATTGGTATTAGATGTGTTTAGTTCTGAGCTAAAGTAAACACACACTAGCAAGTATTTGGTCACTTCGTTTTGGTAATAATTCGGTAATCATTTAGACATAAAGGCACCAGTTGACATACTTGTTTCACTATTACACTAAGAATGTTTGTTTATTTGGCTTCTTTAATGTTGCTATCGGCATCAGTAGCCATGTAAGCGACACACACAAGGTTCATCTCAACACCAGTCATATATATATATATATATATATATACACGACCCCGGGCGTTCTTGCTGTGGGGTGCTACCCACCGAGCTGCCCACACTAAGAATGTAATAAATTCTGATATATATTTCATACTCTGTTTTTCCAATCAATCTTCACATTACTGTAACTTACAGACCGGCACCTTGATATTCAATCCTAAACCAGAAAAACTGGGAAAGTATGGAAAATGTATGGAGTATGTGCCTGCAACACATTTCAAATAAGTTGGGACAACAGAAAAGGGCTTTAAAGGCGTGGCCTAAACTTTAGAGTGCAGAAGCAAAGCCTTAAGTTACCCATGTCCAGAATGATGATTCCAGAATCCTGTTGGAATACTACCGTGCATCCCAGTTTCTAAAGGGAGGGGATCATGCTCTGATTTAGTACATGTTGATAATCATAGTAATACAGGCTTTCTGTAGCGCTTTCAAGGTTTGGAATGACCTTACAATAGGCTCCTTTGACATTTCAGCCACCAAGAATATGACCACACATTACCTACTATGGTAGGTTTTCTCTAAGCTGTACCAGCACCAGTTTGGGCTATCACAATTCTGCTCTGACCACATCAAATTACCCTAAACCCCATGCATTTGCAGTGACTGCAAGGATCCTGGATTTAATATTACCTTAATACTGTCTTGATTATAGTTTATCTACCTGCATGTATTCTGTTGAGATTTTGTTGACTGTGTTAGAGACACCACTCTTTAGAATTATCTGTACTTATGCATAATTGTTATCTAAAACATCTTCAGATTGTCATTATGGATTGGTCATATTTTGCAGAACCTTGGCCAGGACAGCTTTCCATCACGTACTGAACAATAAATCATTAATTACACCAGCAAATTCTAAAGGAAAATGTCAATACATTTTTCCGTGTACCGAATCTCAAGAGAGCACGAGTAAAGTAGCAAGAGAACAAATCTAAACACACAAGTAATTATACAATATAATAATTAAAGAATAGTAAATGTAATGTTCTGGAATGGCCAAATCAAAGAAGTGACCTAAACCCATCAAAATCCCAGAGCTGAAGCTGATCTCTATGGGGGAAATGGAATAAAATTTAACAGATCAACAGATACCAGAAACATGCAGTTGTAGAAACTGCTGTACACTGTCACACCAAAAACTGATGCGCACATACTTGTTCCATTCAGAGACGTGTGGTATTAGATCAATTTCCTCAATAAAATGACTACATATAACATTTTTGGCTCGTTTATGTCTTTGCATTCCCTGCTTCTAGGACATGTCATATTTGTATGGAAATCTATAATATATAGATTTAGATATAATCCTTTTTGACTCTGGGTCCTCCTAGGGATTCGTCCTCATTACATATAGATAGTATTTATTCCACTGTCTCCCTATGCTTGTTCAATGGGCATGGAGTCTGGGATGTTTGCAAAGCTGAACTGGCACAATGTTCTGCTGTAAAAAGTGATATATAAAAAAATAATGATGAAAGATAACGATACGTCTTAATCTTGAATATATATATATATGATTTGACCAATTCTGAGTGAAACACACAAAATTCAGAAAAGCAGCATTTACTATTCTAACTTCCAATAGACAACACAGTTCATGATACATTTTCGGTAAATGACTATAAATTTTCAGCTGGTACAAATATACAAATAGATTAAAGCTGGCAAAAGCATAGAAAATAGAGACATAAATAGTTAGTATGAATCATAGTTTTAAGAAGGCCAAAATACCATAAACCTACATTATTTCTAAAACCAATACATTCAAATATGTTCATAAAGTCTTTGGAAAGGAAATATAATAGATAAAGTATATTCTTACAAAAAGCATTTATGTAATAAAAAGCCATCACCCTAAATAAATGTATAGCAGTGGGAATATACAAAGCTTCTAAACACATATTTCTGCAATACAAGTAGAAAAGTTAATATTTCTAAATGTTTGCATTTCTAAATGTTATGTCTTGCATTGTCCATTGGTTCATTACTCGGAGTGTTGGTGCTTTTCTTAAGAAACTGGAAACTGGTAAAAACAGAAGACATATAAGGGCTACAATAAAACCGGATGGCATCGGAGGTTTCGGTTTTCCCTGTCTCAAGTAAGCAGTTTAAATGATTTTTTTCTCTAAATTACAAAAGAAAATTCAAAGTGAACATTACAATGGCCTAAAATGACAATTACTACAACGTCAACTGAGGTGAACTAATTGGATAAAACAGGTGATTTTAATGTTCACATGGCCAGCCATGTAGCAATAGCTCATTATGATAACACTCTCAAACTGAAGTCTGCGTTTATTTAAAAGGGTTTTCACATCTGTGCTGTTGCTGGAAGATTCCTCATAATTACAGGAGGCTAAGAATCTTGTCTAAGCCTGATTATTAACAGATCTGTGACTAAGAGACTGTCACCATGCTTTCTATTGTTAGGTAGCTCTGACTTCAAAGTGATGGTTATTTTGGTAAATGAATGATCTGTTTATTTCATGGTTGTTCTGGCTGGTTTAGTGTATACCCATCTATTACATAAGGGGTGTCCAAGGTCCAGCCCTAGGGCCAAATATGGCACGTCTCATCATGTTTTAAAATACATTTCTATTTTATTTCCATTAGGTTCTGGTGGTCAGCTTCTTCTGGTAAGTAAGTCTGGTAATGCATAGTAACTACAATAAATACAGAGTAGTAAAATACAATCTACATGAGAAATGCACATTGAAGATGCTTGACATGTTTTAAAGATGCAGCATAATGCATAGATGTTCTAAAGAAAATGTTCGGCCTAAATAATCTGAACTAAATTCTAGGTATTTTTAGCTTTTGTGATTTTCTGCTGTAGTTGTTGACATAAAGAATTAAATTCAGTAGTTCACACTTGCCCTGGATATTTGTGCTTTTTATTATTTTAAATGCAATGTCTTTAATCATTCATGAATAATGTTTTTGGAAAGTGAGAGCAGCTAAGTGTTCTGACATGGTCCAATCTGGACCCCTTTGATGTTTCTTCTACTTTGCTTTGCCAGTAGTTTTGATGTTTGTTTTGTTCTGGTATATATATTTGACAGTTATTTCGTGTTGTGTTGCTTGTTTTGGCACTTATTATGCAACGTTTTGCTGGCTGTTTTAGTGTTTATTTTATACTTCTGTATTAGTATTTACACTACTGACAAAAATTAGGGTATATATCAAAATGTATACAAAAAAAGATCATCACTGTCAGTCCTGGGCGACCATACTACTGAGCAGTCAATGTAGGGGCACTCTCATCCAGTTTAACATACTTCTGTTCACCCCCATGAATATATCATTGTTACTTAATCACCGTAATTGAGTTTGCATCTTATTTACGTAAACAACTTTTTTGACTTTTTTCATTTGCTTTTATGATGATCTTGTTTAGTGAAATAAAATCGAATGCTTCTTTTTAATAGGTTCGTATTCATTTAAAAATATCCCCTAAACAGTGTATTTTACATTTGGCCGTGTTGTGCTTGGCGTATTTATTTTATACTGTCGAGTTTTTTTAAATGAACTGTCCATTGTTGCACTCTTTGTTTCGTTGTTTATACTGTTGTATTAGTATTTATTTACCAGTCATGCTGGTTGTTTTAGCATTTATTTTATACTGCTAGTTTTTGTATTAGTAATTTTATTATTGTTTTACAGCTGTGCTTTTTGTTTAAGCATTTGCCTGTGCTGGGAGTTTCAATGTTAATTTCACATTGTTGTTCAGGTCATTTTTATGTATTCTACTCTGTTGTTTTTGTTTTGTCTCTGTTTGCTTAATCTACAGTGTTTATTTCACACTGTTACAGCGGTTACATTGTTTATTCATAATTGTTGTGGTAGTTGCTTGTCATCCCCGTGTCTGCGTGGATTTACTCCAAGTACTCGTTGGTTTCCTCCCATAGTGCAAATGCATGTGTGTTAGGTTAGTCAGTGTCCCTAATGTGGCCCTTATTGTGTGAATGTGTGCGTGACTGTGTGTGACCTACGATGGATTGGCGTTCCATCTAGGGATGTTCCTGCCCTTGCAACCAGAGTTGCTAGGTGGGCACCGGTTGGCCCTGACCCCGGGTAGATTAAGCCGAAGATAATGGGTGAATGGGTGGACTTCTATGCTGGTTAAGGCATCCATCCAGTGTTTATTCTATGTGTGCATTTGACTGATGTATATCAGTCAGTATATTACACAGTATATTACACACTGGCATCCTGGTTGGTATATCATTTTCCTAGTGTTGTACTGTTAATACATTTCCACTGTACAGCCCTGTTCTGGTTGATTTATTTATTTCACATGGACGTTTAGCTTGTTGTCCTTGCTGTTTTGGTCTCTATTTTACACCGTTTCACTGGGATATGTCTTACCATTTCACTTGCTTAATCCGTGTTCATCCTGTAATTTAGGGTTATTTAGTTGTTTCTGCTACACTGACATGCTTTGTGATTTGGTTTCCATCTTACATTATTGTGCTTGTTGGCGTTGTGTTTATTATTAGTCGACTTGGGTTTGTTCTACTCTGTTGACCTTTTAGAATTGTCAATGTTGATTTATTGTGCTTATTCTATACTGTTGGCCAGGTCACTTCAGTGTTTTGACTAAACCACTATAATGATTGGATTTGTGTTTAATCTTCACTATCATCTTCGCTGCTGGGATATTCCTCTGGTATTGAATCAGTATGCTGAGTTGTGGATATACACCGCTGCTTGGTGTTGGGTTGTCTTGGTTCTGGAGTGCATGGAGATTCAGCAGACTTTGTGGGAGTCATCACGTCTGTCACAAAACAAAACAAAAAACACATGTACATCAGAGCGAGTGTTAATTTTTATGAAAAAATTCAAATGAAAAAAGCGTTGAGATTTTACAGTAGCTCTGACCATAATGATCTGGCCCTGGTCAAGTCCCTTAGTTCTACAAGAAGCGACTGTTCCTTTACCATTCCAGATACTGATACTATTCTCGTCACGTGTGAATGGTCATAATGTTTAGGCTAATCATTTTATACACCTCTTATTCTAAATTGTACTGTATTGTCTTATTCGTATCGTATTATTGTATTATCTGCATCAAGAACTCTAAACTTCACCCCTTGTCAAACAAAAACAGATTTTGCAAAAGCCAGATAATAAAGATGGTAAATATGCATATAGGTGAGGCCCTGTTTCAATGAAATCACATGAAAACATGTGTGCAAACAAAGACGCAGGACATTTAAATGATATGAGCATAATGTTGTGGCGCCGGGGACTTTTTAATTAACCTTCTAGGATTGACATCTATCGGTAGGAGCTACTGGTTCAAATAATGGGTTAGGCGATTAAAATACCCCTTATAGCAGAAACACCGCGGTAAAAATACAGAATATACCACGCTGTTCATACTTTCTATTAAGTCACTCAACTATAATGTCAGGACATTAATATTGTGTTTGCACACTTTGTCTTTGTCTATTTAAAATGTCATGATGCCATACATTGAAGTCAAACTGTAACGTATAACATACAAAGTTAATTGTTGCCATCACCAAGCGTGAAATACCTGCTCAAAATATACAATGGTGCTTGAAACTTTGTCAGCCCTTTAGAATTGTATATATTTCACCATGTTTATCATCAGTGATGGCATGTTGGGAGTAGTATTATTTTTTTTTTAGTTAATATTAGTAGTTTTTGCATGTTTTGCTGTGCATGTGGGCCAAGACAACATCACGTTGATCATGCGGCAAAATCCTAAACTGACTTTTTTTTGCAGAAATATAGACCAAAGAATAGACTCAAGCTTTCAAGCTAATGTACCTAATGTACATTAAAATATGTCTCAGGTCAGACATTAGTAAGATGACCTAAATATCTCAGTAGAATAATGTAACTGGGGCAGACCTTGTGCGGGTAGGGACATGGTGCGCTGCCGATCATCTTTCTCGTCAGCAGAACTAGTTGAGGTGTTAAGTGAGAGGCTGCGTGGTGCTGGTCTCGGAGTTTGTGATGATTCTGACTCAGTCACACAGCGTTCTGTTGCAGATTCCAGTGCTGAGAGGTAGAGTGACAATTTCAGCAACAGCATAAAAAAAAAAAAAAAAAAAAAAAACTTTCCCAAAGCAACAGACAGCAAAAACCACATGGACAGGTTTATGGTGCTGCTATATCTCTGTAATCTCCTGGGTTACAGTCTACCTGTTGGACAGACACCAGTCTGTACAGCTGTGTAACTGTCAGTCTGAATGGTTGCTTAGCAGCACCAGGGCACCACAGCGAACGGATTCCTCTTCACCTTTTAGACTACAGAGTTCTAGTACAAATCTAGATCTATATCCGTGCAGAACAGCTCAGTTGTGGTTGTTGAGTGTATTAGGGATGAACAGGAAGGTAATTGTAAATACCAGTATCAGTAACAAAGAGATGGTTGTTGATTTCAGGAGGACAACGGCCAATCCACATAAATGATAAATAAACATAACCTGGATGTATAGAGGGTTGAAATCTATAAATAAGCACCTTGCCAACAGGCTGAGTGTGTTAGTTTGTGCTGTGCTGATACAAGTGAATCGGAAACAGCAGTTCTGCTGATGTTTTTAATGCACTCAGTGACACTGCAAGACAATAGTCCGCCTACTAAAATGACCAACCACCAGCTTCCTGTGAGCACTGACCAAGGATTGGAGGATGAGTAACAAAAAGTGTAGCAACAGATGAGATACTGTCTCTGACTTCACATCTAGAAGGTGGAGCAATATAGCAAATGTGTCTAAAAGAGGGCACAGTGAGTGAACGTATGGTTCTCCAGCAGCACTGCTGTGTCTGATCCATTCGTACCACAGTAAAAAACACACAGTAACATATCAGTGTCACTGCAGTGCTGGGAATGATCCACCGCCCCAATAGCACTTGATCTGTGCTGGTCCTATGGGACCACTGACCACTAGAGAACAGAGTACAGGGGACGAACAAAGTATGCAGAGAAACAGATAAACTACAGTCTGTAATTGCAGAACTCTTTTCTCTATGGTAAACAGAACTTATGAAATGCACAATGGGTGCAGAATCAAGGAAGTGTATCGAATAAAATGATCAGTGATTTTATGAGTCAAGGCAGACAGGAGTAAAATTACAGCATAAATATCTCAGTAGAATAATGTGACTGGGCTGACCTTGTGCAGGGAGGGACTGTTGATCATCTTTCTCACCAGTAGAACTAGTCGAGGTGTTAAGTGAGATGCTGCGTGGTGCTGGTGTCGGAGTTTGTGATAGGAGTTTGAACGACTCTCTTTCAACCTCACTGCCTTCTACTGCATATCCCGGTGCTGAGATGAAACACAATATCAGCAATGCCTTAAAACACTTTTCACGAGCGACAGGTGACTAAACACACAGTTACAGTTTCACGACACCCATTTCCTGGCTCACAGACGACCTGTCTGACAGATCTCCACAAGAAAGGTGATTCTTTTTTACCCTGACTTCTGGTACAAACCAGATCTCTGTCTCTGCACAGCTATTCCGATTCCGTATGGTTGTGTTTTATTCATGGATAAACAGGAATAAGAGTAAATACAGGTACCAGGATCTATACCAAGGAGATGGTGGTTGATTTCAACCTGGAAGCTACATCCAAATGACTTCCTTCTGACCCTTTTCTCCTTACACAGCAGTAATTAAGCATTATCCTATTTAAACCCTCCTTGTTCCTTACTCCCTTTTCAGGTCTTGTTGTCATCATTTCATTTGTCATTGTGTTCTTTCTATTGGCTTAACTTGTTTTGTATATCGGTTTGTTTGCTTCTTTTTCGGGCAGCATGGTGTCTTGGTGGGTAGCACCGCAGCCTCACAGCAAGAAGGCCCCAGGTTCAGTCCTGGGTTCGATCTGGGTCTGCATGTCCCCACTGGGTCTGGGTGACATGCGCTTTAGGTTAATTGGTGTCTCTAAAAATACTGTTAGTGTTTGAATGTGTGCCATGATGTGTGTCTGCCCTATGATGGATTTCTGATGCATCTAGGGTTGTTCCTGCCCTTGTGCCCAGACTTGCCAGACCCCGTCTGTCCCCCGACCCCGTGTGGACTAAGCGAAAGATAATGGACGGATGGATGCTTCTTTTTCTTGTATTTAGCCCTGTATTATGCTTATATTATTATAAATGCTTAATATTAGTAGTATTAATCATTTTCCACTAAAAAGGGCATAGCAACTTAAAAGAAGCGTACTTATGGGTGGTGGAAACACATCTTCATTGCTGGGATGAACAGGTGACTGCATCTGTAGCTCTGTTTCAGGTAAGGTCGCTGTACGATGCTGAGCCATTACAGGAGGTTTAGAGGGAGAAGCAGGAACACTGGGGTGACCTGAGACATCCTCTGAAAATCAGAATGCAGTTTTTTTTATTAAAGCTCTAACTGAAGGTCCTCCTCTGGCTTGAGGCATGACTTTAAAATGAATAAATAAAAAGCAGTTGTTACCATAATTACTCTAATGTAGAGATTACATGTGTTTATACATTACTCATATATATATATATATATATATATATATGGTTATATAGTTGGGTCCCTGAGCAAGGCCCTTAACCCACAATGTACTGTGTTAATTGTTAATAACCCACAATGGATTGTATTAATTGTGAATGTAAATGTAATGTAAATAACAGACTGGCTAATCAAGGATACTTCTGACAGTGCTTTGTTCTCACAGATATGTCATATTGGATCATATTCCTCAATAAATACGTGACCAGTTGACACCACTGTACATTATGAAATCTATCAGCATTTGGTGTATCTGTATAAATGCTCTGTTCTGCATCTGTTCTTAACCTGGAGTGCTGGAGCTGTTCAGGGGGCTTTTGGGTAGCTGAGGGCTGGGAAGGTGCTCGCTGCTTGGACGATCCGGCCTGCCTGAGGCAGATTTTGAGATGGAATGGGGGCTGAATGAGGCTTTAAGGCCTACATGTGTGGGAACGGGTGTGTGTTTGGCTGCAGGTGCGTGTGCAGGTCCAGTTGGTTTTAGAAGGGTTTGAGGCATTTTGGATTTAGATGCAGCCTCTGCCTGGTGCTCCCTCTGTACTGGTTTCTCTGAAGTGCCAGTGTCGCCCTCACCTGGTGTTAAATGAAAAGGTAATGATAATACATAATAATCCAAGCAAAATAATAACAAATAATCAAAATCAGGGTACTCTTAAGGTTTACTTGTCCTTTTAACTTCCTGGCTTCTATAAATCACTTACTATGGTCAGGTTCAGCTTTATTAGAAGAGGATGAGGATTCACTTGTCTGTGGAACACACAGAAATGACCTTCATCTAGACATTAGTTTACTATACAATATACATTACACAAAAACTGTGTACACAAAGTTTGTAACTCACTTTCTCTTTCATTTTCTCCTGTTTTGCTCGGAGCTGAGCCAGAAAATCATTACCCATGACCTGCACCCCTCGGATTCGTGGAACAGGAGGGCCGTCTCGCTTCTTCCCCTCTTCCACGTGACCTTTAGGTTCAGTGGCTATAGGTGCGTCCACATGTTCACATGGTTCAACCTCATCGGCAATCTTAAGCAGCTCACAAGTAGGTTCAGATTCAGGGATAGGGCTTTTGACTGCTCTCTTTGAGTGATCTGGTACATCAGATTCCACAGTGGCTTGTGTCATTAATGATGTCGAGCTGGTTGTGCCTGTATGAGGGCTGGGAGGGGGAGATTTGATCAGTGAGCGAGATTTGATCAGGTTGAAGAAGCCACTCATGCGCGATTCCCTCTTCCTCTCCAGTTCCACACCTACGTCCTTCCCAGAGAAACGCCTGAATCAGAAAGAGAACAAAAGGAAGATAAAAATCTTCCTCCAACCAGAACAGACCTAGTAATCTGACAGTAATTAGTAACAGACAGTAATCTGCTTCCAAACCTCTGAAAAATATAAAAGCTACTAGTTCTTTTGTCTTACCTGGCTCCAATCTTAGTCACTTTTTTTGCATAGAAGTCGTCCACCCCCTCATCAAGTTTCCCCACAAACTCGTTCTCCTCCTCCAATTCTGCAGGAGCTATCTTAAATGGCTATCAAAGAGGAGAAGACACACATAAAAGAAATCATTTTAAGGGCCTAAGCTGTGATTTTTCCACCTGGGAATTTATTCCCTATTCATTTGCTTAACCTAGTCAGTTTTATTTGAAACCAAGTGTCCAGCAACTTAATCAAAGATTGAAAGCTTGTCAGATTATTGAAAACAGCAGGTATATAGGCACCAGAAAATTGTCGCTGAAGCTCACAGCCCGCTAGTGGAGATTAGGGTCAAATTCAAAATCTACTGCTCACAGAAATGATATCCAAATATCCAATAATTAATTCTTGTGAGCAGTGTATAATAACACACACACACACACACACACACACACACACACCACATTCATAGGGCAGTTCCAAAAGTAGAATCAGTTCATGAGTTTGTGAGAGAAACATTTCTGCATATTCAACTAATCAATGGTCCAACATTGTAATGTAGTTTTGCTGATATTGATCATTATGCAAATGTACGAAAGTACGGAAGTTACGAAACAAGTCTTCCGCAAAACCTTATGTCCAACTTGTACTATTGAGCATGTATCAAGATACATATGCGAGTGTCATTAAAAGCTCAAGTGTTTGTGTGTGTGTGTGTGTGATCGTTAGTGTGTGTCATACTTACAGGCGATTTGCTCGGCTTGCTGGACTTCTTTCTGCGTGGTCGCAGTTTGGTGACGTGTTCCAGCTTTGGACTTTCCGTATCTGGCAGATCACCAAAACACACCTTCTCTGGGTTGTCTACCTCCACAGCCTCAGTTTTTGGAAGGACAGATGAGTCATCCAGATGGATGGGCACAAGCTCTAATGCTTTATCCAGATCATACTCCAGCTCTGACAGACAGACCAACAGACCAATCATGTGTACATTTGAATAAGGACTAACTGCAGAAATGCATGTAAATTCAGTTTAGTAAAGTTGCTAAAACAAATGAAGTTGAATTCATTCAACCAAACAATTGAATGCACATAATATTTGTTTATATCAAAGCAGTCAATCGGCAAAGAGCGGTGGTTAGAAGCGAATTGTGCTAAATGCACAGTGTTGATTAAAACTGAAATGAGGCACATCAGCATTCAAACTGTGCGGGATCTGTTAAAGCACTATTAAAGTTCAGTGCCTCTTCTCTGTTGTGTGATAACCAGAGTATTTCATAATGAATTTTCTGTTTAGTACAATACACAGTAGTGCCTGAAAAACAGCGAACCACTTAGAAATGTCTAGATTTCTGCATAAATATGGATATTTATGCATTCTGCATATATCATCATCACAGAGAAATTATAAGTACAGTGGATTCCGGTTAATCAGACCACATCAGCAATGTGATGGTTTTGGTCCTAATAACCGGCTGGTCCGATTAAACGAACATGTCCAGTGTTACAAGAGGAGACGTGCTGTAATTTATGTAGCATATCAAATGTTTGTAAAACCTTTATTGTGTGATTTACATGTATAGCGAACCTACAAACAAGAACTACTGTTGCTTACAAGCTTTGTTCATTGAAAAATAAATTTGCAAGTTACAAGTTTTTCGAAACGATCTACAACACAATGTATAGATACTCAGCATGCGAAGCATAATACTGTAAAAAACTTACTAAAGTTCTTACTAAATTCCAGTCAACGTTTGAAGAACTTATCCAGTGGGATCTGACGAGTTCTCTTGACAGACTGCACTTGAACAAAATCAAGAAAGTGGTGGGCGTGTTCACCTCCCGCTGGTTTTGCTCTCAATACAACTTTTCGGATTTCCTGACCTTTGATAAAAGCATAAATTCTTTCAAGGATCCCAAAAATCCTCCTATATTTCGTTGATCCGCTTTGCAGTGGCTGAGTGTCGACTTGTGGCTTCTTTTTCTTGTTAGCTTCTCACGTTCTTTGGTCCGATTAAACAGAATTTTGATCCAAATAAGTGAATATATAATAGGATTTGTTTCGGTACTTTAGGATTTGATCCCATTAACCGGTGGTCCAATTAACCGGATTTGATTGTATAAAAGATATTGTACTTATAATATTAGGGTTATTTTATTTAATGAGGAAAATGCCGTATATCTTATGAGTGGCAAAATTATTTGAAAATTTAGCAGTTAACATAAAAGTGACAGAGTTAGGTGATTTCAATCAATGGGATGATCAGATGTACGTGAGCACCCTGCTGTAATTAAATCTATGAATTTGAATTTGGATCTATCAATGTCTAATCTTCTCAGCACATTTGTGGAAGTGTGTATTGTATAAATAAAGGAGACTGCTAAGCTCCTCATAAAAATTGTCATTCAACAAATATCACTCCAACTGTAAATCATGTAACAGTAAAAGCCTCTCTCATGTGGGCTAATGTTGGTGTTTATGAGTAAGAAGAACTGCACAACATGACACCTTTAGGACTGCTGTGCTGCAGCTGGACCAGATCAGCTTCACATAATTTCTAAAATAATAAATTCTATTTAGAAAAATATATTCTATATAAAAAAATTGTCCAAGCCGATGTGCAGGGCTGATCAATTGTTACAAGAAATGTTTCGTTGTGCACCAGATGGTTGCACCAGACACACAATTAAATTAATAAAAGTACACATATTTTTGTTACTATTAGAAATGTAATACTGGATCATTTTGCTCAATGATAAGTAATAAAATAAAATGATAAAATAAGTATAATATTTTGTCTCATTTCTTTAATTTGGTTCTCTTTATACACTTTTAATAGTTGTGTACCTAAAAACCTTCTCACTTCTTGGCTGTGAAGTTTTCACTTACACTTCCTGACCTGTTCACTAAGGGTAGTTCATCTTTATTTTATAAATCTCGTAAAGATCTTACCAAATGCCGCAGAGATGGGACGCACCATCCTGAAGAGAATACTCTGCCTCTTGGATGTGGGAGTCAACTTGACATTGAGAGAGAAAACCAAGAACAAAAATGTCAAACCTCCTGAGTTTTGGTCTTTAATCCCTCTTGTGTACAACTGTAGCAGGTAAGGAATCATTTAGTGTGGGTGTGCGACTGATAGAAGAAGCATCAAAAGGTATATCAGTTGTTGGTAGACCTGAATGGCATTTTAATGTGAGGCTTTCACTTTTTCTGTCTGGTGACCTCCTTCAGAAAGTGTGTTTGGTGATAAAGAAGCACCTAGCTTGGCACAAGACAATTCTGAGTTGACCGAGTTCTTTTCTTCTTTTAAACTATCAATATATTTGGTTAAAAATCTGCCAAATAAAAACATTTAATACTAAAAAATAATTCTAAACCACATCCCACCCATTATTCTGAACCTGAATGGTGATAGGTTAATATTATAATAATTGTTTTAACACTGTGCTAACAATAATAAAGGGACGTGTGTTTTATTCTTGCTTATACTAAAAACAACAGTAAAGTGACATCTCTAAAGACAGCAGTTAAGCTACTGGACTCTGGACCGGAAGATCCAGGGTTCACATCCCACCTCTGCCAAGCTGCCACAGTTGCGCCCTTGAGCAAGACCCTTAACGGACAACTGCTTGGATTGTAAGACTGTATGAGCTGTAAGTCGCTCTGGATAAGGGCGTCTGCTAAATGACATAAATGGTAATAAATGTGTGCTTATTAGCCACCACATCCTGCATAGACTCTTCCGACCATTTTTATCTACCATAGCAGGCTGCTGAATTACAATCATCTGTGCCCTGCCTATTTATACTCTCACTTATTTCAGCTGGCTTTTTGTTTCCTTTCTGCTCTTTGTATCGCTGTTTTTGTTGATTGCGATGCTAGGCTGCAATCAAGTCTAACGTGTTACATGTTGTGATTCTGTAATATGGACCGAGTTATCTCTGTCCTGTGTTTGATTATCCATTATAAGGGATGTAACATTTTTCTTTTTGGAAGACTCAGATTTTCTCACAATGACTCAATATACAGTATATATATATATATATATATATATATATGGTTCATAACGTTACATTTGATAAAATACATTCATTTTAAAAAATGCACATAGAATGCATAGGATTTTTGCTTAAAAAAAAGTATTGCCCTGCGATTAGAAACTAGAAAGAGAAGTTTACAATTGTAAACAAATTCTCGGTTGGAGCTTCACTATATAATGAATAACATATTAAGAAAGGAATATATTCTCTTATATAACAGGAAAAAAAAACAGAAAGAATCTTTTGTCCCCTGAAATTAAGAAGAATTACGAGCGTGACTAAGAACGTTCTTATGCGTGTGAGCATGGAGTATTATCAGGCGCCATCTGGTGTTTAAATTATGGCATTACATTAGAAAAGAAAGAAGAACGCATATACCAGCAGGTCAGCTGGAGGTGATGGCAGACTCTCTGTCTCCAGTTGCTTTTCATCCAGATCTTCAGTCTCCTGTGCTTCGTGATATGTCAGTGGTCTGCCACGCTTACTCAGGTGCTCCGCCTGCACACAAATGCACCAGGCAGAGAGTTTCCAATAAGTGAATGAACCTCTGCATGTTGGTGTTTGTGCGCATGGTACGTTTGAATACTAACCAGTACATGTTGAGAGCGAGAAAGAGACTCCAAAATCTCATCGAGGATACGATCGGACAGGAACGAAGCCATACTGAGCTTTAGTTCACTGTTATGATCAAAACAACATACCAAAGACACTCCCATTTATCACCACATCCACAGGCAGCACTTTGTTTACCAGACAGGTAAGGATGTGTGTTTGAGTGACCTGATCTTATTGATGATGTCGACAGCGGACTGTTCGAGCAGAGTGTTGGT
Source organism: Parotocinclus haroldoi (assembly GCA_034779995.1). Taxonomy (NCBI): domain Eukaryota; kingdom Metazoa; phylum Chordata; class Actinopteri; order Siluriformes; family Loricariidae; genus Parotocinclus; species Parotocinclus haroldoi. The sequence continues at coordinate 9,058 of JAUZST010048347.1, read as the reverse complement.
GATGAAGGGTCGAGGAACACTCATCCTCCCCTCGCTTGCTTGTATTAGAACTGGTTTCAGGTTGGCTCGTCGCATCACATGAGGACAGACGCGCTCTGCTGTGTCGACCATAGACACTAACAAACTCTATATACGCCACAAACACAAATACAGGATCACAAAGAGCAATTTAGAGATCATTCAGGAAATTTGGGAGTATATCTTTATGAGAGCTCTACATATAGTGTCCGATGTTCCCCCAGTTTATTTTATGCACTTTTGGGAATCTAGGGTCAAGGTGGAGGAGATGTCCCAAAATCCATTTAACTGGGAGCTACTACATTTTGCAATTACATTTGGTCAACATACAATCTGGACTGAGGCAACACAGGGTGAAACCAGTTACTGAGAACATAAGATCATAGTAATGTGGGAACAGAGATACATTATTATAAGAACCTGGGAAACCTGGAACTACAATGTGAACTTAGAATGTAGAGACTTGGGATAAATAGGGAGCTGGATACGTAGGGAGCAGGGAACAGAGGGACCTGAGAACAGAGGGACCTGAGAACAGAGGGACCTGAGAACAGAGGGACCATGGGGAAGACGGACCATGGGGAAGACGGACCATGGGGAAGACGGACCATGGGGAAGACGGACCATGGAGCAGACGGACCATGGAGCACCTGGCATCTTGTGACTTTGAAAATAAAAAGCTGCCAACATGGGACTTGTTATCTTAAATACCCGGAAACATAAGAATGTGGGAACTTTGGGACCTATGAACCTTTGGGACCTATGAATCATGAACAACTGATCTTGTGACTGGAATCTGGGCAATTTGTCATGTGGGAACTTTGGGACCTAAAACATGAAAACTCCAGTAACGTTTGACTGGAAAACAGGGGCATGGGAACATAGGAACATATGGACTGAATGCAACTGGCTCTTTAAAAACTTAAGAGTTTACCTGCAGTTGCTTGTCTATGACGGTGCTGACTTCTCCTGCCATTGACTCTAGTTTTTCCTGGATTGGTTCCACCCACAGACTGTCAGAACTCTCACCCAAACCCCCACCTCCGTCTCCACTCCCACCAGCCTGTGATGATGTGTGGTGGTACATACTGGCCAACAGCTGCAGAACAGAATAGCATATTTCAAAATACAAAATATCATCAAGCTGGACATTCACCGATTCTGTACCATGAATAACGTGTGGCGAGAAACACCTTATTAAGATGGAGCTCATGTAATGGAACCCTTAAAAGAGAATGAGATGGTTTCCCTAGGCAGGGAATCATAGCCTTTATTAAATTCATGTAAAACACAGTCACAACAAGACTGTATAACCTCACTATTTCCAGAAATGACTCAAATTTGGAAAATCCTCCAAATCTGTCCTAAAACTAAACTGTTTGCTTTTTGGATTGGAATGTTTTGGTTCAAATATCACCGTGAGGACTAAACAAAAAAAAAAACCCATCATTTTGTAAAGTTGAAAAAGATTGTCTTTAGGTTACCGAGGTTAAGGTTATAATAAGGTGTGTGTGGCAAGGGTGTCATGTTTACATATCATTGTGGGTACACTGTATGTTTTTAAGCTCACTCTTTTTGAGTTGCGGGCATCTTGTACAAGTCTTTCTGCTGTTCTCATGTCATCTTGAACCTTCTCTCTCTCACTAAACCGTAGGGAGTTCAGATGATCTTGCACCTTCACGCACAGTCTGTCAATCATCTACAAATGCAGACACAGACACACACAAACACAGACACGCACAAACAGAGTTCAGGTGACCTTCAACTGCGTTTATAACAAGTTGTCTTCACACATGAACACCAAGTATAACCTGTTGTGTGGTGGAGGTAATTATGCCCTGCTGCAGCCTGTAAGCCTGCTCTTGTAGATACTTCCTCGTCTCATGGTTCCTCAGAAGATACTGCTCCATCTGAACGAAAGCACACACAAACAACAAACATTAGCAGGAGTGCCGCAATATACATTGCGTCACATAAACAAAGGTCACTGTCCCCAAAGAAAGGTGTTGCTGATAGATAATTAAATTGGACTGAAGCTTTTTCCGAGTTTTGTTTATGTGACAAAAGCTACATTCACACTGCTGGTAAGATGGCACGAGGTTGCCACGGCAATGCTGCCTTATAGCAAGGTTCTGGGTACGATCCTAGGTGGATCCTAGGTGATCCTTTCTGCATGCGTCCCTGTGCCCCCGTTCTACTGTTTTTCCTTAGTCTGTATGTGTTTGTCCCCATCCAGTGGCCCGAGGAGGAACTGGCTAAGGAAAACCAGGCAGTAATGCACGTACAGCATACTTAAACTCACCGTTCTCTCCACTCATCGTCAGATTATCACCTATTTGCCTGGATTTCCTTGTGCGAGAATCCTAGTCCAGATTCCAAGCACAGTTTTATGAACTTCACATTTATTGTCCCGCAGTCTCCTTTTCCACCAGGTAGTGGCCAGATTCTCAGTCAGCTCTCGACCAACCCTGCAACTTGCTCTATTGGCATCACTGCTGCACACTCACCTCCGTGCAGCCCCTACTCTGGCACACCTGTACAGTCTAAACAAATCTTCCTTCACTAGACCTACACTTGCCTTTTTTGTACTCCGAGTGCAGTGTTTTTGCTATTTGTGTCTGTACTCTTACTGACAGTAACCTTTTCCAGTCACTATTTTTTCTCTTTCTTTTTGTTGCTTCTGTACAATCAATACAGTAGGATGAGCACACACAGTGACAAAGCTGTATAACCAACAGCAACTTACTAGCATTCCTATCAATATCAATTAGGCTGATTACGTATGTGACTGTCTAAACGATTGCATGCACTCGTTAACCTTCATAAGGGCGTCCTCAGTCTTCTCTGGGTTGGATTTGAGAGCCTGTGCTGCGTCCATGATTGGTACTGGCATGAAGCGGATAGTGTAATTCCTGTAGCAAAGGAAACAACGTCATGATGCTATATTCCTCTCAGACACACCTACACAGAAATGTGTGGGAGTGTGACTTACTTCTCCAAAGCAGATGCAACATCCTGAAGCCCCTGCGCACTGACATTATTCCTGTCCCAGAATACAGTCCTAGAGAGCACAAATACAGAATTGTCACAGCTTATGTGCTACAGTTTTGTACAACTGTGGATAGTAGAAAGGTAGATGTTGGGAGATTACTTAGTTTCTTTCTCAGTTGAGAAAAGGTAACTTAGGAAATTAAGTTAAAATTAAATTTGAAACTGTTGTGTTCTTTCTTTATTGGGTTGTTTTTTTAATACTTAAAATGCAGAGCAGTGAAATCAGGGCATTATTTAGCCCAAAAGCACCTATACAGTATCAGTATAAGTTCAGTAAGTGAGTAATTCTGGAAGTCCAACATTGAACCTCATTGTAAAATAAAAAAAACCTCTCTGAGGATCTGAAAAAAGACCTAGGATATAAGAAGACTGCCAATACCCTGAAAGTGAGCTGCAACACAGTGGCCAAGGTCATCCAGCGTATATGTTCTGTGACATATTTCCGTTCGGAAACTGGGATGCACGGTAGTATTACAACACGAAATCGACCCCAAATACACCTCCAAGATGACCACTGCCTTGCTAAAGAAACTGAGGGTAAAGGTGCTGGACTGGCCAAGCATGTCTTCAGACCTAAACCCTATTGAGCATCTGTGGAGAAGGGTAAGTTTTCTAAAATCATGGAGAAGTGGAAGAGGATTTCAGTGGCAACCTAAAGCTCAATAAAGCTCAAGTAATCTCCATGTCTAGGAGAGTTAAGGCAGTGCAGAAAAATAATGGTGGCCCACAAAATATTGACACTTTGGTCATAATTTGCCCATTTACACTTAGGGGTGTACTTACTCTGTTTAATTTATTTTGAGGGCACAGAAAGGTTACACTGTTATACAAACAGCAGACTGACTACTTTATATTGTATCAAAATGTCATATCTTCAGTGCTGTCCCATGAAAAGATTTATTAAAACATTTACACAAACGTGAGTGGCGTACTATTGCTTTCCCATTACGTTTCTGAACTCACTGTGGTATAATTGCAATAATACACTTGAGGTTGTGCTTTAATATGAGATACTGTCTTGCATACAAAACAAAAGTATAAAATTTATCAAGTATCAAAGTTATGACTTTCCCCTAGACAGGGGTTGTAACAGTTAATTAATGTATTTTCTTCAATTATTGTGAAGTCAGCCATATACCCTAGGTAGGCTGTTTATTAAACCACTGATGATGTGTATGTGTGTCTAACCTGAGTTTGGTGTTTATCTGCAAGGCTTTAGCCAGAATTTTGGCCCCCATGTCACCCATGGCATTACCACTGATGTCTAGACGAGTGAGGGAGCTGTTTCCTCCTATGGCATTCAGAACGATTGATAGATCTGCCTTCAGTTTAGAATCAGCCAGGGACAAAGAGTTCAGTGGCTACACACACACACACACACACACACAGAATTAATTTAATAGACACAGACTGTGCATATACAGCAATACACTGAGATACTTTTAATTCATTTCACATTTTAGTTTTTACAGCATTGGGTCTAAATTACACAGTCATGGCCAAAAGTGTTTTGGTATTCACAAAGTTTGCTGTGTCAGTATTTATGGTGGCAATTTGTTTTAACTCTTGATTAGATTGTATTAACGTCTAGCTTGCTCAGGAATGGCAGAGAGCAGATGTGAGTGCATCTGAATGCACAGTGGGATGAAGGTTTTTGGAGGATGACATGGTGTCAAGAAAGGCAACAGAGAAGCTACTTTTCTCCAAGAAAAACTTCAAGGACAGACTGACATTCTGCAGGAAGTTATTTCCTCTGGTGAAGCCCCATTCAGAACCCTGCCACGAATAACGAATGTTATCAAAACATCCTCCAAGAGCAACTTCTTCCAACAGAACAGAAGCAATTTCGAGATTAGTTTTTTCCAGCAGAATGGAGCACCATATCACAAGGTAAAAGTGATAACCAAGTGGCTCGGTGAACATTGATATTTTTGGGTCCATGGCCAGGAAACTCCTCAGATGTCAATCCTATAACCTGTGGGGAATCCTCAAAAAGTGGGTGAACAAACTAAAACCTAGAATTTGTGGTCAACTCCAAGCTCAAAACTAACTAGACATAAAGAAATATAGAAATGCCACGAGGTTTCAGATAAACTCTTACCGACTCCTCTTCTTGGATCATAAGGACCAAGCTGTTCAGCACCTGCCCTAGATTTCTGCAAGTACACAATAGATCCGGGTATCACATTTACATTTAGAGTATTTAGCAGGCATCCCTGAAGCACCCTTAGTTCACCAATAGAGTACGCGTTTTGCTTTTGCTTTTCACTTTCAATTCATTATTCGCTAAATTACATTATAGTTTTCAGTGGTTTTGTAGGTTAATGTAGGTGCTTCAAACGTGTAATATGCTCTGTTATGATACATAATAGACAATAACTTATTGGTTCATGATACATTCAATTTGTTGTGGATTTGTCAGAGAGTATTCCCATCATAAATCAGAGAGCACAACTTCACCAACGCATATAATGCCTTACACAGTTTGGATTTTCTGGGGGTTCATGCAATTTACATTATTCCGTATGGGAAAAAAAATTTGCTTGGCACTCGTTTTCTTCACTTGGCGAATTAATTAATAATGAGTACAGAAGTACCGCTGTACTTCAGCTCCATATTCAGCTGCTTACAGGAGCTTATGGATGCTGGGTGTATAACTCCTGGAGAGGTTAATTTATGGCTCTGGATTTCTTTACATTTGAATTGGATTGAGGTCAAGACAATAAACTGAAAAACAATAAGACTGATGGTGTAATCCCATTTTCACAATACTTGTACTGCGGTCCTCGTGCACTATGGGAGGTACAGGAGGGAAAAAGATCTTGTTCCCATTCACACACAACCATGCACACAGCTACTGACTCTCACTTTGATTTGATGTTGTTGAAGTTCTTGCCCAAAGACAGCTGTCTGATGGAGCGATTTTTTGCTAGCCACACCAGCAGAGTCATCAGATCAGAGTCCAAACCTGCACATAAAGCAACAGCATATCTGGCATGGTCTGATTCCATCAGGTTGTTGAGAACAGACAATAAAATGCATCTGAAAGCTAAGAAATTTCAATGTGTGCTTGTGTTCCGACCATTGTCTGATATATCCAGGATGGAGACATTAGGAATCTCAGCTATACACCCCTCCAGAATCTGAGATCCAGCTGAGCGTAGCTGTACACACACAGACACAACAATTTTGCACCAACATATTTATCAGATATTTTGTGCTGCTCTTTCTACTTTAAAAGTATTTGCATTATTTATATCAAATAACATACATTGCTCACTATTGCAGCTAGTGATCTTTGGGGGAACTGCTCAGTGTCACTAAGACCTGTGCAGACCGAAGGGTCTTTATGAACACCAACAGTAGCAGCTGCTGAGCTATAAATGTGGCCAGGGAGCTCCCTGGACTTTAATTTATGGACAATGATAGTGCCAGGGAATCAACAACACTGCTGAGCTAGAGATGGCACCAGAGATTCTCCTGAACTTGATACCAACAGTACTTGAGAAGCAGCAGCAACACTGACAATCTACAGAAGTCACTAAGGAGCCAGCATGACTTTATGATCAGAAACTGGACCAGGTAAATAAAACAACACTGCTATTGATGTCACTGCTGTGGACTCCTGGAGAACCAACAACAAAACACTGCTGTCTCCATAGAACCTTTTGGTCTTTATGAACACCAGCGGTACCATCAATTAGAGATACTCAGTAGGTAGAGCAGTAATTCCCAAAGCTAAATGATTCTGGTTCACTTTGATTGTGTTGATTTTCTGCACTGCTGGTGATCATAGAAATCCATATGGGCTCCCTGGCACCATTTTTGTTGATAAAGTTCACCTATTCAGGGGCACATTTCCATTTACGTATTTGCATTTATGTCACTTAGCAGAGGTCCTTATATAGCCTCTTACAACTGATACAGTCTTACAGTGAGAGGAATTATGGGTGAAGAGTTGTTTATTATGCCAGCTAATACAATTATATATTTTAAACACCAGAGAGCACAAACATATGTAATGCTCTCAGGCACACAGTCTCCTTTGTCACAATCTCAATCTGAATTTCTCATAATCTCAATTTTCATACATGGACTTATTTTTTGTTTTTCGGGATTCTGACTTCAGCACGTTTTACGTGCTATTTACGTACTATTTACGGCTTAGTCTTGGTTACATTAAGTCCGTTGGAGCAGTGGGAAACTGACCATTAATTACAGAATGTGACATAATTACTAACAATCAATTCATGTTAAGCATTAAGTGCAGCAGAAAGTTCAGTATTAACTAATTGGTGTTTACTAGTTTTTTCTTGGTAGTAGGATTGTCCTCTGAGATTTTTTAAACAAGAAAATAAGAAAATTGCATTATTTTCACTTGGTTGAAGATCAGAGCATTTTTAAAGTCCTTCTAGCAATTTAATTCAACTGCAGGACAAAAATATTTGTTTAAAAGAAAATTCGAAAAAAAAAGGAATGTCATTTATTAAATGTCAAATCTATAATTGTGAAAAAAATCGAATCATGAACTCAGTATCAAATTGAATTGTGGGATGGACTGTGGTAGCCTAGTGGTTATGGTACTGGACTAGGAACCAGGTCCAGGGTTCAAATCCCACCTCTGCCAAGCTGCCACAGTTGCTTGAGTTGTAAGACTATACGAATGGTAAGTCACACTGGATAGGTGCGTCTGCTAAATGACATAAATGTAAATATTTTAATAAATGAGATCAATAAGTACAGTCAGTTCTATGTCAGTAATCATACCTCACAGCTGCTCAGATCCAGAGTGACATCTTTCAGGTTGGGATTGCAGGCCAAGCCCAGCAACAGAGCTCTGATATATACAGTCATAGCACAGACACACGTGTACCAACATAAACAATCACACAATAGATATGATCAGGAGACAAATCATACCTGAAACCATATATCTCGCTTAACTACCTCTGTAGCATGCCAAGGCATTGCACTTTTTCATTAATGATAATACTTATTATTACTTTGTTTAACAGTTATTGTGGTGTAAAACCCAGTTTAGTTCAGCTGAATCACTTTTTACTGTATGTGTAACAGTACATAAAAAAAACTGTACATTAGCAGTCACATATCACTTCAACCGCACATTGTACAAGTTGGGACTCACTTAAGGGCCTCTGGAGGGAGTTTAGTGCCAGAGAGGACAATGGTGTTGAGGGCTAGAGCACAGCTGAAGAACTGCTTAAAGGAGCCAGGCAGTTCCTTTCCCCTTCTGCAGCAGAACAAAAAAAAGACAAACAAGATTAATTGTCCCATAAATATTGAAATCAATAATTAGTGTGTGTATGTGCATGTGCTTCTTACTTGATACTGAATACACTTTTAGACATGTTGAGAACTGAAAGATGTTTCAGAGAGCCTCGTGCTAATGAGGAACAGACCTAAAATCAGACCAATTGTAAATAATTAAAAAAAATTCAGCTCACTTTCACAGTAATTATCAGATTCTTCGAAGAAGAAGACATTCATAGCTTTGCACCATTTACATTTACAGCATGTAGCAGATGCCCTTATCCAGAGCGACTTACAGTTTAAGCATTCGTGGGTTAAGGGCCTTGCTTAAAAACCCAGCTGTAGCAGCTTGGCAGAGGTGGGATTTGAACCCTGGACCATGAGCTCCAGAGTGCAGTACCTTCACCTCTAGGCTACTATAGTCCATTTAAACATTTATAAATGGGCGATGCAGCAAATAACTCAAGTAAGAGTATTGTTACTTTTACAAACATGTTGTTTAAGTTGAAGTACTAATCAAATAATAACTAGATAAAAAAACACCTAAGAGTATGCCATGTATTGTCAATTTGAAAGTAAACTTCGTTTGCCTACCATCTCTAATATATGCTATGTATGACCATACTAAACTGATCCTTCTATTCTTCCTACCATTTTGGGGAGTTTTTCCTTGCCACTGTCGCCCTGGGCTTGCTCAACTTGGAATTGGCCTTTTAAA
>JAUZST010048336.1:0-25304 GCA_034779995.1 Parotocinclus haroldoi | reverse complement strand
GGTGAGGAACAAATCTTGGGAGGACGAAGACTAAGTTAAACTCTGTAAATCCCAGTTTTAGGAAAAAGTTGTGGCCCTGAAAGAACTCCCACAACGTAGTGACGCTTCAACAAAGTCAGATTTGTTTATATAATATATATCATACAATAAAGCTGCTCTCATGTACTGTATTTAACTAAGCACTCCTGCATCTGGAGAGCAGCGGTGCTGAGTGTAACCTGGTTTGTGTAGGGGGTGTTACACACCATGTGTAAGTGTAAACACTGTTTAAATCAGCCCCGTGAGTCAGCGTAAGCATATGTTTGTCAGATCCTGTGGGTGCAGGCTCCTCACTGAGTTCCTCATCGTGAAGGATCTTCCTCCGGCCAACTGTGAGTGAACTTCATGAGTTGTACCTAATACTCTAATAAGCAGTGTGAGCACTGAAAAGGTTCGAGGAGGCTACGGCACTACAAAAACGCTCACTTTAAGCAAATCCAAGCAGCTCACGAAGCGTTTCATGGTAACCTAAGCCGGCTCAGAGCAGCCTGGCATGCAGTGTCAGATCAGCCGTAATTAATCAGAAATGCTCGTTTGGTACAGTTTGGTTCAGAAACTGCCGCTTGAGTTTCCAATTCACTTTTACTACATACTTTTAATAGCTTTTAAATCATCACATGATTTAAACATGCAAAGATTTGGTCTCCATATGCAAACGTTTTCAAATTCTCCACTGGTTTCATTTTCCGCTATTCTCCCGTTAATCTGCAGGTCTTTTGGCGTCTGGTAGCACGGCAAACCGTCCTGCCGAAAATCACGTCCGGACAGCTCACAGACACCGAATACGATGAGATTAAATCCATACTTAGGGACGGATTAGGTTTGGGTTGTCCATTCGCCATCTTTGCTAGCACCTCGTTTAGTTGCAGTAGCAGGGAGGAAGATCTCCGTTTGCCCTACCCTCCCTCAGACACAGCCAACTGTGCCCGTGTGGCGGCCCCCAGGCCAGAGGCGCTGCTGGGACTGAATCCCTCAGCACTAGGGGGTCAGAACTTATCTGACTTGATTATTGATTATATTCTGCAATTTATTTATTAATTTTATATACAGTATTTTATTTCTATTAGGTATTATATATAGATATAAAATAAAACATTTACATTTTTATTACATTCTCTCATTGATTTTTTTAAAATATTTAATTTTTTAAAAAATTGATTTATTTATTTTTTCTATTTTTCTTCGACGGTCCCTTTTTGCCTCTTGTTCCTCGTCCCATTTAGGGACTTTTTCCTATCCGCTGTCTCCCTGGCCTTGCTCGTTTGGGCCTGTGGGCTTAGCTATTTATAATAATATAACTTCAAAAAGCTCTACATAAATAATTGAAGTGTCACTGCAAGCGTTTGCACAAGTTCTATTACAAAACGTAAAAATATAAGTGCATTTTCCAGCTGTCGTTCTCTGAAGCAGCACAGGCCAAGCCAGCTTAAGACGGCAGCAAGCGCGCAGACGCACAAAAAACGACACACAACGGGGGGGGGGTCACGTGCAGTACCTGAGAAGCTGACTAATGTCATCCAGGTCAGAACTGAAGGGGGCCTCAGTGGGACACCAGCTAAGACTAAGAGAGGGACGAGGATGAACCAGAACTGAACAAAGGCACTTTGAGTCTCAGTAAACAGAACAGAACAGGATTTTGCTCCGAACAGTTATGAACCACGACAGGCCGAATGAAAACGAACTAATGGAATTAAGTCTTTGAAACGACAGCGGGGGAAGAAAAGGATTGCCGAGGGCTAAGGCGATTATCCTTGGCGAAATTTTAATATGGGTTAGAGGAGGAAAGGATAGAAGCAGCTAAAAGAGGGAATACCTTCTTCTATGAAAGACGGGCTTGTGATCCAGGGTCCTCCGTACAGAACTGGAAATGATGCAGATAAGAAAGATGAGATGAGGTACAGGGTGAGAGAAAAGCAATCCATAATAATTACTGAGCGTGCAGTCTTATTATGTGCTCACAAAAGAACAAAGGAAATGAAAGATGGACGGGATGGTCAAAGGTATGGATTCGTCATGGCTGGATCTCCTCTATTGACACAGTGTTCTGACTGACCCTTGCCTGCTAATAATGGCCCAATAATAATAAAACTAGGGATGCAACGAATATTCGGCAACTGAAATTCTGACCGAGGCTGGGTGTCGAATAACTAGAATGATCAAATCATTCGTTCCCAACAACGACGTTGTTAATAGATTTGTTCCTGATATTTAGGGACTTTTTCCTAACCACTGTCTCCCTGGGACTGCTTAAGCCTGGTGCTTACATTTTCCGCTCACAAAATTAGGGGATATTTCAAAATATAATATCCCACAATAATATATATATATATATACACACGAATATGAACATATATCTGCATATATATATATATATATATGAAAATACCCCCCATATATTTTATAAGCACAAGGCTTAAGCTGGCCCAGGGAGACAGTGGATAGGAAAAAGTCCCTAAATGTGGTGAGGAACAAATCTTGGGAGGACGAAGACTAAGTTAAACTCTGTAAATCCCAGTTTTAGGAAAAAGTTGTGGCCCACAACGTTGTGACGCTTCAACAAAGTCAGATTTGTTTATATATTATATAATCATACAATAAAGCTCTCGGTACCCAAACTTTTGACTCAGACTATATTTTATGCTCTAATGAGCCAGTGCTTAACAACGACTTTTTGAATTACGCAATCAAACTGGAACCAGCGAGCTGTACCTAGTGAGTGCCCTTGCTGCCTACTTCCTATGTGGGGCGCTCTATTTGTAAAGCTGAGACTGGTTAAAGAGACAGAACGTTGTGTTACTGACTGCTCACCGTGTTGCCGGTCCGTATTTTAGTATTTGTCATTTAATGAAATGTGTAACGTTTTAAGCATGGCGTAACGCGGGAGAAATGTGATTTAGCACATTTAGCTGTAACTGCTCATAAATGAATGTAAAAATAATTATTATTATACAGACAGATTTAGGCGCCGACACACAGAGCAGCAGGTGCAACTGAAATTCAGCCTTTCATTTTAGTCTGTAGCGCCGCTATTTTAAAATAACTTGTTTAAAACTTGTTTAAAATGTTTAAACTATTTTTAAATGCAGAGCCTTCATTTTTTTTTCAGTGAGAGATAAAAAAATATACCGAAATGACTCATATGTATTTCGTTTATTCAGCTCATGCCACGGTGAAACAAAGTGGAAAAATGACTGAGAAACTGTGAAAGTTCAGTGCTTGGCATTCTGTAAAAAGTTCATTTCGCTCAGTTTCGTGTCCAGACACACACATTTGAGTTTCGATGCATCCCTAGTTCAGACATTTTTCAGTACATACAAAAACACAATCGAGATTATCACAATGATTACAATCAGATTACACATATAAGGTTATCCTCCATCCGTCCCTTACCTCCTACTTAATCCACATGGTGTCACCCACTCTGGGCGCAAGGGAGCAACCCCAGACGGGGCGCCAGTCCATTGTGGGGCGTACACACAGTAAGGGCCACTTAACAGACACCAGTTACCCTAACACGCATGTCTTTGGACTGTGGGAGGAAACCGGAGTACCCGGAGTAAACCCACGCAGACGCGAGGAGGACATGATAGTCCATTAGCATATCAGACGATAGACCCCCTGTCTCTTCCATATCCAGACCCGACCCTGGAAACTTTACGTCGCATGTCTCACCCCTTACCCCTCACCCAAAGCTGAGGAGGACTCTTTTTGTTCGCATCACTCCTATTCACCCACTTTACACACACTGAACTGAACAATCACTGCACTGTACCACCTCTTCTCAATCCAAATGTCCTGTCACACTCCCCACAGGCATTTAGAGCCCGATCTTCCCCGTGCGACGCCAACTGTAGGAGACGGTTTGTCACTGACCTGCGTTGATTCATGTCTTCCTCTCCAGTCTGGTTCTTGCCCGGCCCCCAGCTGTGACGGCGAAATGGAGAGAGCGAGCGGACGGACGAGCGCAGCAGAGACGAGCGCAGCGGCACCTCGGTCACACGGTCGTTGGCTTCTTCCTCCGCCTCTGCTCCGCCTCCTGCTGCCGCTCCCCCGGCTCGTCGGCGCAGGTCTTCGCAGCTCTCGGCCAAAGAGCTCGGGCGGCACAGGCTGGCGGTGTCGTCAGTGGACGAGCAGGAGACGGACACCTCGCTCGTGCTGTCGCTCGCACCTACGACCTCCGGACCCTGAAACACACGGAGAGACGTCGGCGCATGTTTGGATCTTCACAGGGGCTGGCTTTCAACCACGCTCATATTCACATATGCAAAAGAAATATGCAAAAGGCTGCTCCTGAAAAACACTGGCCATGCTCTGGATAGGATGCCAGTCCATAAACCCGGGTCACCTCGATGGGCTCATTTTATGCATAATATCCATAATAGCAGATGGGTTAGAGCCCAAATTAAGTCATGCCTTATTCCCCCACCGTGTGCTGACCTCTCCACCTAGACAAGAGACCCATGCCCAACAGGGGCCTGCATGCGGTCGGCAGTTGGTGGCTGTGGAGCCCTTCTTTTCACCAGCAGGTGGAAGACTTTTGCGGCGAAACCATGGAACCCCTACAACTTACTCCTCACATCTTCCCATCCATAACCAAAAGCTAAGTTACACCTACACCCATGACTCTTCACACTCCACCCTCTGCAGATCAGTCCTTTTTGTGGTCTGTTAAATGATAACAGGTCTAAAAGCACCTTCTGGAGTTTTTTAAGTCACAGGACCTGGCAACCCCGGGGTGAAACGCAGGACCCGCTTAAGGCTATCGGACACTATGCGAAGACTCTGGAACGCAGCGTATGCTTGAAAAATGATTTGGATGATCTAATATCTAATCTTTTGTGAGATTATTGGCAGGTTGCAAAACAGAAATCCGATTATCACCCGAGTCATGTAAACCCGGAGGTTTTCCATGAAATTTGTTAATCGGATTACTAACAAAATCTGATTTTCTGCAGTTATCGGATTATTAAGCGCATGCAAAAGCACTCACGGAAAACGGAAAAAGCAACCACTCGTCTAACTTCACAAAGCACCTGGAGCCACACCCCTGAACCCACATCCAATCCGTGGGCGCTGGATGTGAGGCTCTGGCCGTTCAGTGGTGCTCTGCAGCAGTAACATGAGACAGAGTGGAGGTGGCATGGGTTCTGCACACACACACACACACACACACACACACACACACACACACACACGCACACGCACGCACACTGAAAGGTTTGTTGGCACTCCAGGGGATGAAAGCTTTCCATTCATGCAGCCCAGAAACGACTTCCAACGCATGTGTGAGAGGAAGCAGAGGAGCAGGAGGGGGTGCGAGTGGGCGAGCTCAGGCTTGACAGAGCTGAGACGAACCTCTAACCACGTGACCTTTAGGGAGAAAGCCCCGAGAGCTATACTACCTAGGAATGAGGTTCGTGCTAAATAAAACACAGAGGTCACCGAGACTGAAACCGAACGGCTCTGCAGAGATGCTAGAACAAAGTCCGGACCTACTTTTACACACTATTGTATGTTCCTGTATTCAGTTCAAACTTGGCTGATCGAACACTGTGGGCAAGTTTTACGTCTCATTTTCAGTTCCACAATTCGACACGATAACACATATACGTAGAGTTTTTTTGTGACACCCCCCCGTCCCTGTGACCTTTTCTTTAACGACGGTGTTGTGTTTGGGTCTCACCTTCCTAAAGACGCTGTCCTCTCCCGTGTCGGTGCTGAAGAAGCCATCCGTGTCGCTGCCCGAGTCTCGTAGGGTCGTGCTGCCTGTACTGTGCCGGGCCGGAGACCTGGAGCTTTCTGTAACACACACACACACACACACACACACACACACACGCGTGTACGCTTTTGTTCAGTTCATTTTTTTTCAGTACGGCTGTAACTTTTAGGATCAAGTCAGCTGAAGCTTTGTTAGAAAGTTCAAGGTAAGAAGAAGAAATAAGACACAGACGACCTGGGTTCACGTCCCAGTGGTGCAACATTTATATTTATGTCATTTAGCAGACGCCCTTATCCAGAGCAACTTACAATGAATACAGTCTTAGGCGCCTTGCTCAGGGACCCAACTGCGGCAAAGGTGGGATTTGAACCCTGGACTTTCTGGTCCATAGCCAAGTTCCTTAACCTCCAGGGCACCACAGTCCACCGCACAGGCATCACATAGATGAAGGCATAACAGGCTGTGCCCGTGGAGGGGAGATAACAGCAACCCCAGACCCCAAATGCTACAGGACGTGCATCAGTGCCAGGTTGGTCGAGACGTCGAGACCTCCACGTTTCTACACTGTTTAATTTGATTTAATATTTGATTTATTTACACTATTCATGCCATGGTTTTATATTTTCTATAAACACTCTTCATTATATTACATGATCTCTAATTCATTTGTCTACATCCTTGTATTTACTTAATGTAACCTGTTTATTTAAACTATTAATAAAACCTTCTTAATTAGGTAACTTAGACCTATGTATATCATCCAGTCACTGTTTGGACTTTGGATAATATAATGAATAGAAAATATTTGCTAGTAAAACTGCTTTGAGACTGTATAAAACACTATAAACGGCTGAATCATAATGCTACTCGATGCCTATGCTAATCAGTGGAGAAACAGCATGTGATGTTAAGTGACGTCTCCCTGTTTGAAAAGAAAACGTATATGATGTTACCATTGATAGAAAACGATACTGCTTTATGGACTATAACTGACAACAGAGATCAATGTCCAGTAAAGAGAGGAGGGTGTGTCTGAGTGTGAATGGACGATTGAAACCAAGCCTCGTCCATGCTCATGTGCCTGAGGCTTGAGGCTGAATTCGCTTCCTACTTTGCTTTCCAGTTTTCCTTTTGGATGAAATTTCAGCCGCTGCAAGGCTTCCCCGTATGGTGGCGCATCGAGTGACGGTTGTGAATCAAACACGTGATGGGATGAGACGAGAAAGCGGAGGAACTTCAGAGTTGCATCGATCGCATCCAAACCGTGCCCCTCGTGTCTCCTTCTCCCCTCGGCATGCTGGTTGTGGTTTGTCAGGAAGCTCTGGGCTTGGAAGCTCGGTCTGAGCTTCATCAGCTGTCACATACGCCCATGGTGTCATACAGGCCTGAGTACGGGAGGGGCCACACTGGGGACCTCTACAGCTGTCCCTGTGTCTTCTGAGCTAGTCGGTTAGAGATGTTCTCTGTGTTGATTTAAGAGTGAGCTCAGAGTTCCCTCGTTTCTCACTGATAAATGTCCGCCCCACGTTCCGCACAAAAACATAACACACACCTCAAAGGGCGCCGAGGCTGGGAAGGCTCACATTTATTTACATTCACATTTCCGTCATTTAGCAGAGGCCCTTATCCAGAGCGACTTACAATGAATACAGTCTTATAATGCAAACAACTGTGGGTTAAGGGTCTTGCTCAGGGACCCAACTGGGGCAGAGGTGGGATTCAAACCCTGGACCTCCTGGTCCATAGTCCCACGGCTCAGGGCACCCCGAAAACCCAAACAGTCACAATGGATGCCTAAACTTTGCTGGTCATTACAGGTGCTCTACCAAGTCAAGTTCAAGACCCCACACCTTTCCAAAATGTATATAATTAGAATTGAAAATGGCACGTTTGTATTTACGGTTACATCGTTTAGCAGATATCCATATCCAAAACTGTACACAAAAGTGTACACAACAGTGGCAGAGGTGGGGTTTGAACCCCTGACCTTCTGGTCTGTAGCCCATTTACTTGACTGCTAGGCCAACAAAGCAATTAACGACAAAAAACATTTCGCAACAAATGATATAAATGAAAGTTGTTAAGGCACATAAGGAAATTTCAAGTGTGCATTTTTGATATCTATAAATAAAAGTACAATTTCTCACTAAATACGTTAAATATGACCAGCACAGAATTGTTTATTTAAGACTAAAACCACAGGTTCATGGATTCACCGGTTACGGCTCACTTTTATATTTTCAAAGTCTTGATATCTGAAGTCTCTTAACTCCTCAGATCCGCTGTTCCATCCGTATTCTCCGCATCGTGGAAATCACAGTCCCAGGCTTGGTCTAAATCCGGGAAAACACCACAGGCTAAATCTATCCCAGTCTGAAAACGTCCTGATCAGTCGCACCTACTTAGCCCGGGAATGAACTGACAGGTTAAATCCCCAAAACAGGTCCACATTGAAAGTTTTAGGATTAGGACAAATCCTGGTCTGGGAACCCAGCCCCTAACTTTCTGGGTACTGGGCCTTTTTTGGGGTTTTATGTCCCTTCATTTTTAGTGCATATTTATAACTTTAGTATATAAGTGTGTATGTGTGTGTGTGTGTGAACCTAAAACAGAAGTATGTAACACTTAGTGATTTATATAAAACATGCTGAGCACCCCTGGACTAAATGAAATATAAATGGTGTCTAGGATTAGTATTAATCTTGGTCTGGGAAGCTAGCCCTTAACCTTCTGGGCACACAGTCACTTTTATGGGTTTTTTTTTTTACTACCTTCATCATTTTGCTCCCATTTATGACTTTACTATATGAGTGTTCAATGCCCATGGACCCAGCAGAACCCAAAGTACAGGAAATGAACATTAACGGCTGTGGGGTTTTATATAACACACACTGAATCAAATGGAAATATAAATGGTGTATAGGATTAAGACAAATCTTGGTCTGGGAAACCAGCCCGTAACCTTCTGGGCCCCGAGACATATCGTTTTTTGGTTTTTTTTTTACAACCTTCATTTTAGGCCACTTTTATGACTTTAGTGTACGAGTGTTTCAGCAGAACCTAAACAAAGGAAAGCTTTTATATAACGCCGATTTATATGTTACATAAATAATAAATATGATTTGTATAGTACTAAACACGGACGGGACTGCGTGAGCTTGAGTGACACAGGACGTTAGGGTTTTACAAACTGCACTAGTGGCAGTAACATTCGATTGTGTTGAGCTGTTTTGAACAACGACGTGGATCCGAGTCAAAACACCATCTGAAGCTTGTTCTTCTGTTCAAGTCACAGGAAGGACAAACTATGATGCAATAATCTCTCTACAGTAAACTACAATTCCTCCACGTTTAACAATGGCTTGTGATTTTTGCAGAAACTGTACTCTGACTTTTGTATTGAAATTTTTCTATTAATACATAATTACACATTCATTCATTATCTTACGCATAATCTGCGCGGGGTCGCTGGCCAGCCGGTGCCCAGCCGGCAACTCTGGGCGCACTGGCAGGACCAACGCTTGACAGGGTGCCAATCCATCATAGGGCACATACAGTCTCACATTAAGGGCCACTTCAGCGACACCAATTAACCTAACATGCACGTCTTTGGACTGTCGGAGAAAACCAGAGTACCCAGAGTAAACCCATGCAGACTCCACACAGAAAGGACCCAGGCTGCTCCACCCTGGGATTGAACCCAGGACCTTCTTGCTGTGAGGCAGTGGTGCCCCCCCCCCCCCACTGAGCCCCCGTGCTGATTATTTTATCATACAGCAGGTTTTGTGTTGATAATTTTGAGTGAGCCTAGGGTAAAAGTGGCAAGGAAAAACTAGAGTTGTTTAGATCTTAATTGTTGGAATTCAACGAACTGATCTAGGGAAATAAGTTTATAGTCCTAGTAAGACTGAGTAAATATTAACAGATAAATAAAATGCTGAATAAAACAGCTTAAAAATATGCTCATCTGCAATTCTTTTGTCTGATACACAGTCACTTTAGGATCTTCAGCCATTAGTGGGAAAGTCCTTGGAGGAACATAGAGAGAGTTACTGCCCTCTGGAGTGGCGTATTCTGGTCAGGGTAAACATAAGAACCCAACAGGGGTCGCCCTTTCCCAGTCCTAGGCCCAGGCTAGGCCAAGCTAGGAGTTAAACTCAGGTCATCAGCGTGATAGCCTAGCAAATCCTCATGCTCCACCTGTGTGCCAGCAGCATCTACGCTGGCATCAACCGACATGCCACGGCCCTTAGGAATCTCATCCGTCAACTTTTTTTGGCCACAGTGGTGGCAGTGGGCAGAGAATTCTGGATCCTCAGCCACAACTTCCAGCTGCTTCTGGGAGTCCCAGCCGCTCCCATGCCAACTGTGAGGCAGAATTCTCTTTGCGAGCCTGCCCCGTGGCCTCTGTCCACTGGGACGTGGAGCGCAGTGGAACATCTCTAGCAACAGTGGACCAGTTGTCATCCTAATAAGATGTTCCTCAAGCGGCTCAGAGGAGAGAAAACTGGCCTAAAGAGAGACATCATCCTGTCTGTCATGTTTCCTAACGGAAGCAGCAGACGCTAAGCTGGGTTACAGCGTGCTTGTTGGAAATGAGCATCTGGTATAAGCCAGTGGGGATCTGTGGAGCTCTGGAATTTACCCATGTATGGGATGAACGTGCACGAGCAGACAAATCCGTTCGCACTTTTTATACTCACGCTGTTGTGATGTTATTTCAATGACTACTTTTACTTAGAGCGCATTTTTTTTTTATAGAACAGCACATTTACTTTAGTGTCTCTTGTGGCTCACAGGAAAGAGCTAGCTGCTAAGAAACTGGGTCTGAACCACCGGACTGGGCTCATACCACGAAGGTCCAGGTCCAGGATTCCACTACGACACTTGATGCTCACAGTGCAAGCCCAGTCTGGGATTCAAACCCAGTTCCTCAGGAGCTGGCTGTTACATTTGAACCTCAGGCTCTATAGAAATGAACATGGTCTGCTTAGAGATTTCTTAAAACAGTTCAGCCCGGCTTTTAGATGAGTCAGGGCCTGTGCTGATCCCTAGGATGAGTTCTAGCTTGGTCTATCCGTAGATGATGTGGCTCTGTGCGTTTATACGCACTTAATAATCCAAATGTTTACCTCCAGAAAATCAGGTTTAGTCGCTAATCCAATCAATCAATCAATCAAAATGGATTTCTATAGCGCTTTTTACGACGGAGCATTGTCTCAAAGCGGCTTTACAATCTTATATGATCTTAAAATAATTGAGCAAGCCTAGGGTGACAGTGGAAAGGAAAAAGTCCCTGAACGTAGAAGGAAGAAACCTTGGGAGGACCAAGGTCCATAGAGGACAAAGGGACCCGACCTTCTTGGGTGGCCTAGATGTTAATTGAGTAAAGTATATTAACGTATTAGCAAAATTAAGTAAGTAATTCAATTTCAATCAATATTAAAATTTGAGTGGGTAATAAACTAAGTAACAAAATAGATTTTAAAATCAGTCCTCAGTGGGAGGTCCTTGGAGGCTCATCGTCTATGCACGTGATATCAAGTGATCTTGATTTACACGACTCGGTAAAAATATATGTATAATAATGAAATATCCCCTAATTTTCAGAGCAGTATAGAAATCCGATTCTTTATTGGCAACCAGCCAATAATCTCGCAGAAGAATACGACGAAAACTTCAAACCGCAAGCGTTGAATTCTGAGGTTGCCAGACTTGGCAAGTTTTAAAAAATGAGCAATTCTCCAGCAAACTGGCAACCGTCTTAGACTGTCGCAGTTCTGCAGATGCTTTTGTATTAAAAACCCACTTCTGTAACCTGACCTGTTTACAGTTTCTGGTCTGATGGGCTCATTAAACACAGGTGAAACAGGCCTGCTGAAAACTGCCGCTCGTCAGTGAGATCCGCCGTTCTCGCGACGCCTCTGGTTAGGGTCCTTGATTACTAATCACAGGGTTGTGATTTCAGACCCACGCTCTGTCAAGCTCCCACCGGTAGTCAGTGCGGATAAGGGTGCCTGCTAAATGCTTTATGCGCGTCTCCAAATATAATAGGATTTTCTTGGATCAGGTTTTCCGGCCGTTGCAGACCAAAGGCAACAGTTTTCCTCTAGACGAGCGTGTTTTCTAGGCAACGCTATTTCATCATATGCTGAGTTAACTATCTATAGCGCATCCTGCCACGCAGGCTGTCATGTCACGCTCCAACATCAAAGCAGACAGCAGACCTACACACAGATGGTGCAGGCCAGCAGCTCTCATGCACACTGATAGCGTTCTCCCCTACGGCAGACCTGAGCTCTACGATCAGGCCTAAGCATTGAGCCATCACGGTGATTGCATGACTTATTACCAGTCTAGAGTAACCATGGCATCGCATCATACACACGATGAGCTCAGTGTTACAATGTGTTGGTTTCAAAGGTGTTTGCTTAGAAACTCTTACAGTTTATCATCCGTTTATGTGATGCCCCGTTTTCAGTACAATACTCGCTCAACTTTGAGGACGGTAACACTGGTTCATCTTTTAGAAGGAAAGCAGAAAGTGCTGCTTAAATACAGATTTGCACATGAATTCAGTCCGTTCAGGACAATGTAAATCAAAACAGATGGCGCTAAAGAGATTAGCAACACATAATACATAATGATCTAACTGCTTCCGGTGTGCAAGTTCAAGATAATTATACAGAGCACAAAATAACCGCCATCCGAAATTTCATACGATTGATTTCAGCAACTGGTCGGTCATAAATGTATTTATGTTTTTATTCTCAGACGTCTAAATTTATCCACAATACCACATGAAGTACTACAATACCCACAATTCCTACACAAAACCCTTTATGCCCAAGTCCCACCTTATCTACAATACTACACGAAGTACTACATTACCCACAATCCCTAAGTGAATCCACCATATTTCCAAGCCCCATATTATCAAGTGTACAACATAAAAACTACATTACCCACAATGCCTACGCAAGACCAATTATACTCAAGTCTTACCTTATCCACAATACTACATAAACTACAATACCCACAATCCCTAAAGAAATCCCATCAAATTCTTAAGTCCTGCTTCATCCACAATACTCCTAAAAGTACTACATCGCCCACAATTCCTATGCAAAACTCGCCACACACTCAGGTCCCTGGGACTGTGGTGGCCTAGTGGTTAAGGTACTGGACTATGGACCAGAAGGTCCAGGGTTCAAATCCCGCCTCACAGTTGGGTTCCTGAGCAAGGCCCTTAACCCAAAATTGCTTGGATTGTATCCGGATTGTATTCATTGTAAGATAGGATAAGAGGGTCTGCTAAATGACATAAATGTAAATATAATGTAAATGTCCCATCTCATCCACACTACTGCACAAAGTATTACATTACCCAGAATCCTAAAACAAAACCCACCAGTCACCCAGGAGGTCCCATCTTATCCACAATACTCCACAAAGTACTACATTACCCAGAATCCCTAAACAAAACCCACCAGTCACCCAGGAGGTCCCATCTTATCCCCAGTACTCCACAAAGTACTACATTACCCACAATACTCCACAAAGTACTACATTACCCACAATTCCTACACAAAACCCACCAGACACCACATCACAGCACTGCTACCCATTTAGTCCCATACAGACACATATTAAAACTTTATTAAATTACAATATGATATTACAAGGTAACATTTTATAAAGACGTCACTATAAAACATTAAATCTAGAGCTCGGAGTATAAGGGTAACAAAACGCACAGCGTTGACGTCACAAGCCTTACCTGTGGACTCGGAGCTGTGTCTCTTCTCTAGAGGCCCGTTGTTACACGTCGAACCGTCGAGACAAAGTGAATGCCCCTCTCTGTGAATCTGGAAGTAGAAACAGGAAGAAACACAAGCATGTGACGGCGTCTGACTGGAAAGAGTGGGCTGACACGCGCATAGGCCAGTGACACACCATATCACAATGTCATCGAATGGAGGGGTTACACGGTTTCGTCAATCTTCAGCAAGGAATCATCTCCAAAATGAGGAAGTCCAACATTCTGTTTTGGCAACTTGGGTCCCCGGTTTGGCCCTCAAAGACGCGAGGGGAGTTCTGATTCGTTCGAAGGCAGAGTGAAGTGAAAACAGCAGAAATCACCAAATTACAGAAGTGGGTCATTTAACAAACTATCACGACCACAAAGGAAGCCGGATGTGCAAGTCGTACAAACTGAATCCACAGCTCTCTGTACGGCATAAGGTTAAATTCAGTTCTTCCCAGAGGAGGCTGCTGGTCTTTAAATTAGGGGAGGCACCGCTGCTCACGAAGGATCACTGCTTTTTTACTGGTCAGATATAGCAGGACACTTACTCTGTCCCTCCAGAGGAGCTGCAGTTTGGTTCCCAAACAGGCTGCAGCAAGCAAATGAATGTTTTCCCAGTACAAACGTACGATAAATAACGCAGGTCACTTGCGATTAGTGCATTGTAAATGTGATTTGTCACTTGATTTTTGTTTAGTTCTAGCAGAAACTGTAGTTTTGTATGAATATTTCCAGTAAAAGACGTGTCTGATCTAATACAGATCTGTTTTATAGATATATAAAATAAATATCTCCACATTTTGTTATTTTATTTTTGCAAATCGTAAGTCGTGTTGATGGATTTATTGACGTTCCTGATTTCCCATTTACTGACTGGCAGCTCCTCTCGCCCCTTCAAGGGAGCAAGGCTGGACAAACGAAAAGCGCTGCCCAACAATCCCAGAGATTTTTTTTTACACTGCCAAACAACCCCCACTGACACCCAGACACCACATTAATTTGCTAATTAATAATCTGACAAACATTTCACCGAATGAAATCGAAGGTAAAACCAGGCTTCCCATGCAATCTTAAGGCAATCATGTGCGGTTTAGACTGTTTAATCGTGGCCTCCAAAACAGCTGCGTGCCTAGATCACTTCACAGCACACACTCCTCCTCACACCAGCTGAAGAAAAACAGCAGCAATCAGAAGCAAAGCTGCCCCCAGGAGCAGGCATCCAAACAAACAAATGGGACTCGGTTTTGAGCAACAAACGGCCGTCATGCTTAGAAATCGGCAGAATCCTGTAACAGAGGCTACGCGTAAAAATATACAGAGACAGATGTTCATTAATAATAAAAGAAACGGTTATAAAATTGACCAGTACTAA
Source organism: Parotocinclus haroldoi (assembly GCA_034779995.1). NCBI lineage: Eukaryota > Metazoa > Chordata > Actinopteri > Siluriformes > Loricariidae > Parotocinclus > Parotocinclus haroldoi. The sequence continues at coordinate 10,364 of JAUZST010048336.1, read as the reverse complement.
ACTAAAACAAGTAATAAACCAGTAGTACCAGCCATACAAAAGTACGTATAAACCAGGCCAGTGACGTGCTTAGGTACAGTGGAACCTCGGTTCTCGCCTGTAAATTGTTCCGAAAGACACTTCGGGTGTACTTTGAGTACAAAGAGTCAAAATAAGATGTATTTCTATAGCGTTTTTGAGCATTGAGCGTTGTCTCAAAGCGGCTTTACAATCTTATATGATCTTAAAAGGCCAATCCCGAATTGAGCAAGCCTAGGCGACAGCGGCAAGGAAAAACTCCCTGAGCGTAGAAGGAAGGAACCTTGGGAGGACCAAGACTCGCAAAGGGACCCGACCTCCATGGGAGGCCTGGATGTTAAGTTAACGGAACAGGTTGTAGTAATAGTACAATTAAGTAAATAATGGAATTTAAATAAATAATAAAATGTATATTAGTATTAACATTTAGGTTAAAGAACGAAATACGTTTAAGATCATGAGTCCTCAGCGGTTAGTTATCGGAGGTGCATCGTCTCCTCGTAACTGAGATTTTTTTTCTTATCAGGAAAAATGAAAATTGAATGAATCCGTTCCAGATCCACCAAAAATCCCCGCTGTAGAGCATTTACGGATTTGTATTGCATACTTAAGCAATGCAAACAGAAACAGGCTAAAAGTGAATCATGGGAACAGGAGCTCTTTCCCTTCCCTTGTTGTGCGGTCATGACTCACCTCGTAACTGACACGGTTTGATACTTTTAGCACGTTAATTAAAAAAAAAAAAAAAAGGAAAATCCCTGAACCAAGGCCGGCTTAGAACCCAGAAGGTATCTGTTCCAATTCATCTGATCAGACTGATTACACGACTGGCTCTAACAGCTTAAAAACAGGAGAACTGTAAAAACACATGGCAGAGCAGATAGCTCAGGTTCTACATTCTGATTGGCTGAGCCGGAGCCAAAGCCGTTATAAACAACACGCACAAGTTTGTTCAATCCGTAAAACCATTAACACGTGTCAGGTGTGATTTATCTGGTGGATTAACAGTAGGCAAATGCTGTATAGACATGGGCTGAATAGAGTAGGAAAACATGAGATGACGCTAAGATCACAGATGTGATTATTTAATAAATAATGCAGTGAGCACAAGACTTTAGGTCTGGGGCGCTGAGAAAAACGGATCTCCAGTAAAATACACGTGAAACACTAAATAACGGAAAGACGGAATGTGAGAGTTTAATTAATTATTTAGTGCCAAAGCTTGTTAAATTCCATGCATTCGTTAAACGCCGATGCCTTTAATCGTGTCGTGTTTTTTTTGTTGGACGTTTTATCGGAGTGATTAGACACTAAACGTTGGACGTGACTGTATGACTTTATCACGGATAAGGTGGGCTGTAGATCCTTGTAAGATCACAGCTAGACACAGCGTTGTGTGAATGATCGCTTTAATAACATCTTTTAAAAAAAGACACTTTGAACCGGGAAAGTACATTTAGTATGAGCAGACTTTATGTTTTCCCGCTCAGGGTCACAGTTGCAGGACCCATGAGTAGGTGTTGCTGATGCAGAGCTGTGGATGATCCCTCAGATGGCCTCGGCTCCCTCGGATACAGCCAATTGTGTCTGCCCAGGTCGATATCGGTCCCCAGGAAGCCCTTGTGGTGGGAACAAGCCTATCAGACTGTGATTATTGGTTCATGGAGTGCACATGCACTTGAGGAATCAGATAATGGGAAACCTCCGGGTTTGCACCAATCAGGCAGTTCTACTTTGCGACCAGCCAATAATCGCACGGAAATATATAACAAACATACATTCATTTAACACTAAATAAACTAATTCTTCATTTTCTTGACTATGTATCGCGTGTCAGTCTGCCCTGATTCACGGGTTGCCAGATCCCACACAACATTCCTCACCTGGTCTGTGTAAATAACCCCAAAAGAGCCGATTCGTCTAAGAATATGCTGATCTGGCAACCAGGTACTATAAAACGCGCTATTAATGTCCGATCACTGGGGTAAAAATCCAGCTCTCTTTCTAAATCGGACTATGCTGTACACATGAGCACTTGAATAGACACTTGAATAAGTGCAGAAATGTGGCTATGAACGGATTATAGCGTGCATGTATACGCACCCAGTGCCAAAATGATCAAAATGATGCAAAGTCAGGATCGATCCAGCCCCGAGAAACGCCAATCAGACACGGATCACAGAACAGATCGAACGCACTACACCACCCACTGAGCCACTTTAGTCATCACACTAAACTGGTTTACCTGCCCTAATGATGCATGAGGTCAGTGTTTGATCCCTGTAACACAGAAAAGGTTACTAGGTGCACTCCATTACCGAAGTTTACACAGTTCTCAGGTTACACGTACCACCAAAAGAATTGTGACAAAGCTCTCGAGCAGGGAGTGGGAATAAAAGGCAAACACCATGCTCACCTGGTGGGAGAAAACGGCGTGCTAGGATTGCTGCTGTTTTGAGCAAACAGCGTTTTTGTTAAAGAGATTAGAACAGGTTTTTCAGGAGTACGGATGAGCTAAAGAGTCCGAAAGAATAGTCCTAACTGAGTGAAAGCAGACAATAGACAGAAGAAAATAAAAACGTTTCCACGCGTGAGAGAGGGTGGAGCGGTGGGAGAGGCGCACGGAGACGACGCTCGCAGAACTGATCCGTCATCAGACATGCGAGGGTCGGCCGCGGGTCAGATTCTCCCCTTTTGCACTGAGACTAATTATTTGCCCTGCTTGAGCTCGTAAAAAAAAAAAAAAAATGCCGAGCGTTCCTGCAGTTTTACAGCCGCCATACACAGCTCTCCATTGATGGTTCTTCCTCGCTCCGCCACTGAGGAGGCACTGTGTGTTTTTTGAGAAGCCAGCCATGGGAGCGAACACAGCCCTCTGTTGTCCCACGCACAGGCCTCGGGAAGTGCCTCTAGAGAGGCCAGATAGGACTGAATCCCTCACACACAGGCTCGCTCTTAGCAGTTCCCACCACACTGTGGACTTCTAACAAGAAACAGCAAACGCTGAGGAAAACCCAAATAGAGACACGCCAGTGATAAAACGATCAGCCAGCGCAGAGCTCAGAAGGTGCTCACAACAGTGCACAGAGCATCAAAGCCACGGTGCTGACGCTGTCCAGCAAGAGGGCTCGAGCCAAGGGTTTTTTTTTTTTTTTTAACAGTGGTGGATTTTCATCAGCGGTGAACAGGAACATCACATGGACAAAAGTCCTGCTAAGTCAACTTCGCCCTCAAAACCTCTAGAAACATCACGACCCTCAGGGTCTGCTTCAAATCCCAGGGTTGCTTTTTTAAGATTATGTGCGTGAGTAGAAACTTACAGACATCCATGGTTTCCTTTCCTGTTTCACTGAGGTATAAATATGAGGGAACACAGAGGCCCAATTCCATTAGTCATAGATTTTTTTTTCCCCCTGGTCCATATTAAGGAAGCCAAAAATTCTGGACCCGACTGTAAACAGTTTGAATGTGTTTTAGGGTGGACAGTTTTTGAGGACAAATGATTCTATTAACCTTTCACAAGATGGTCATTATTGCACATTCAAAGTAGATTTTTACATTAAGATCGAGTTTATATCGAATCCCTTCCTTAACAGCTCCCCTTCGGTGCAGGATTTAATCTAATATCTAAGCTGGCTTTCATGGTGAAAGCAAAAGGACGAGCAAAAACACTTAAAGAAGACGAGTGTCTTGGATTCTATGTATTATTAGTTAATAAGATACGTAAAAGATCCTACTGCTTTCTCAGTGATGTCATAATTCTGCAGTTTTGATGCTTTATTAAATGAAACTCGACCAAATCGTTCCGGTGGAGGAGCCGTCAGACACAACAGCCCACCACTGGGGTGACCTGGTGACCTAGCGTCGGCTATAGGCACTGGCTCTGATAAAGAGGGTGGGTCGGGCATCTACTGCTGACCCTGTGATGGACGTCCATCCCAAACATGACTATGACCAGCCCAATCCTGAACCATTAAAACCAGTGTTAAAAATATGAAAACATCATTCATTCACTAACTTCACTAAGGTTTTCCTTCAGCTCACGTTCCCACTGAATGTGTGTGATTCCAGTACAAGGTGGTAATACTCTCCGGGCAGGGTGCCACACACTCACTCATTCACACACACACGCAGTGTATTTAGAGGAACCAATCCATTTACCTGTCATGTTTTTTGGATGGTGGGAGGAAACCAGAGTCCCCAGAGGAAACATGGCAAACTCCAGACAGACGGGAGAGATCAAACCTTCTTCCTTAAAGCTGTCTGGCATCAAAACTACCTGTTCTGCCAACCTAATTACAGAAAATAGGATATGTCTGAAGAATAAAACGTGTCGTTGTAGCAGCTGTTAAGCATCTATTGTTTGAAGCGTGTTCAGATGTAATTGAAAGAGTTTTAGTGTGATTTTCTGGTTCACGGGCAGGTAGTGCAGGAACTGCATAACCCCAGGGACCCGGGTTCAATCCTCACTTCTAGTTAAAGTCTGCCTACATTAACATTTACAGGATTTCTCAGGCATCCATATCCAGAGCGATCTTACAATGTAAGATTACAATCCAAGCAACTGAGGCTTGACAGCTTTGCTCCAGGGTCCAACAGTGTCAGCTTTGGCACAGGCGTGACTTTTCCGCTGATTCTCCAGGTTTGATGCTTTTCACAAAACGATGCCAACAGGTAGACTGGGCTCATTTATCCTAAATATGGATATTTAATTGAGTGAGTGTGATGCTGGCACCACCGGCACTCTGCAGGATTTCATGTTCTGAGAGCCCCATCGTGAGCTCAATGTATCATAAATAAGTTTGAAAAAGAAGCATTTGATTTTGTTTCGTTAAACAAAATCATCAGCAAAGCAAATGAAACATCAGAGGTGCAAAATCAGTTACGGTGACTGAGTAGGAAGGGATATATTCATGGGGGTGAACAGAAGGATGTTAAACTGGACCAGAGTGCCCCCACATGGACTGTTCAGTAGGGTGTATGGTCACCCAAGAGTGCCAAAACACACAGTGACGGGACATGGACAGGATCAGATGATCCAGCTGTTCTTATGGATCCTTTTCATATTCATTGTGAAATCTAACCTCATTTTTGAGAGCAGTTATACTGTAATTATACTGTTTTATCCTAAACCTGCTTAAAACACTTTAACACTTACATCAACCTACAGTCGGTTAATAAAGTGCTGAAAATCGAATGCATTTTATAAAATAATGTATCGAATATGAAAAACTGGAATCAAATTTCAGAATGCAGTTTCTACCGACTGTGTTATCAGAATCGGAAAGTCGAAAAACCTTACACCAAACCATCGTAAAATGGGGGAGTGCTGGTACAACAAAGCGCATTTGGGCTATTACTGAATGCTCTCTGTCTTCGGGTGCCTCCATAAATGTGGGGTTTAGGTCAGGTGACTGTGTGTGACTGTCCATGACAGTGTGATCTCGACCCACCTGCCCCAAAGATGATCTCTGCTTTCTGTATCGTGCTTTTCTTTATTTTTAATCTCTATTTCAATCTTTAATCTGTTTTATCTCCAGCACTGTAATCGTAGTGCAAATAAGTCCCCATGGGTCCTAAAAAGGTCATTTAGAATCCTCCAATAGAGTTCACCAATAGAGTAAGTGTTTTTGCCTTAACGTTTCACTTTCAATTCATTACTCATTGACTTATATTAGATTTTTTTTAACGCTTTATAATAAAACGAGCTTCTGTATTGTATAAATACCTAATTTACAGTACATGGTCTGGTCCTGTCCAGTTAAATCCATATCTTCTATCCAAATGTTCAGGCCAAAACGTTCTGGAGTCGCGCTGTGCCTATCGGACCGTTGTGGCCCAGTGCTTACGGTACTGGCCTGTGGATCAGAAGGTTGAGGGTTCAATTCCCTGAGACTGCCGAGCTGTCAGAGTTGAGCAAGACCCCTTGCCTCATGCTTGCCGCTGTAATCCTTCCATGGAGGCTGTGTGAGGTCCATTTAAGACAATACCTGTGACTCAGGGAAAATAAGCTAACACAATAATCAAAGCGTATTACAGCTGGTGTATGCAATGTGTCTATGGATACTGCTCACAACATTCACCCTTACGTCAGTGACGCTCAGTACCCTAATCTGATTCTGTTGGTCCCAAAACATCAAGTTTCATTCACTGTTTTTTTTTTTTTTAAAACTCGCACACTGAAAGCTCTTGGCTCTGCCACCCGTTCCGTTGCAGACCCCACAGCCAAACGTTCTGCATGTTTCAACTTCCCTGCATGTTGCCAGATATGGCCTGAGGTCTCTCAACAGAACCTGGCACTGCTGTCGTTCCCGGGACAGATTTGCAGGACCAAGGAATGGAGCTGGCAGCAGATCTGCAAACGCGTCCAATAAAAACACACGGTTTAAAAATAAACGGGCCTAGCGCTAACCCGTGAGGCGCGCCTGATTCCCAGGCCTGGGAACAACTGAGAATTGGGAGCCCCTCCTTTAGGCATTTTGATCAATTAATATAAAGCCTTGCAGTAAGTTTCAGTATCCGGGGTGCTGTTGTGTCGTTAGCGAGGCATGCTCGGGATGTTCCTTAAAACTGTCCCAACAGGGAGCGTGAGGACGGAGATTTTAGGCGAAGTGCGGTGCTATGAAGTCACTTGGCCGTGTGCCCCGTTTCCATCAGTCTCTCCAGGCCACGGGCCAAGGAAACCGTTAGGATCCAGACGCTGGCTCCTAGACTGCCACCAAATTCCCCTCACCCCTTCTGCGCACGCAGGCTCCTCTCACGCCCATGCTGCACGAAACTCATTCCCACAGAGCGGCACACGGAGCGTCAGCAAGGCGAGCAAGATGTATTTTGCTTTAAGTAGCCGGTAAGCGATGTGGCTTTTCATAACCAGCTACAGGAATGTTTGCTGACTGAGAAAAACGACTGCAGTGGAACAGATAAATCCTGTCCGCTGTCATTTCGAAAAGACTCCTGAACAAGTTCAACCATGTAATAAAAGAGGAAGGCCGAGGAAGATTTAAAACATGTGGGATTTCCCTCAGTTACAGATCAAGCTGCACGTTACAAAGGTCATGGGAAAACGGTTGATCATGACTCAAATGATGCATCATATTAGCTTCTCTGCTGGCCCATTATTCGTCCTGAATGAAACACTTCATCAGCTGGTATAGGCCGTATGATTCTACTGGACACTCCTTACTGGTTCCATTTAGCAGAAAAAAAAAGAGCACGGATCGCAAACCACACTGCCCAACTCGCCCCTCAAACAATGTCATAACACAGTGATCAATACGACTGGGAAAAGACCTGACCCTGCTCACCTTTAGTAAAACCACGTCGACAGCCCTCCCTCTTTTGGCACATAGGCTGTACCTCCGCTTGCGTCTCTCGTACATTTTCCCCCGAAATGTCGAGAAAAGTTAGTCCACCAAATTTCCAACATGAGGTCCTGACGAGCAAACTCTCTGCTGCTGGAGCTTTTGGAAAATAAGAGGCTGTTAATCTTTCACATCTGTGTGAAAGATCCAACCCCCTTTCGCTCGCTCTGCCTCTCTCGGCCCTCGGCTCCCCCTCTCTCCGCTCTCTCACTCGCTCTCAAACAGTTGCTTGTCCTTTACTTCTGTCTGTCCGCCCATACACACCCTTCCAGGCCGTCCACGCTCAGCATTCACAGAGCAGTGCTTCTCCTCTCCATGAGCTCAGTTCCTGCGTCTGTGCCCTGTGACAGATTGATAGCACGCTCCTGCCCGACCTTACGCTTTCAAAAGTCCATCCTGTGGCACGGATGACAGCATGCCGTCAGCGATCAGCTCGCCGTGTGTACAAGCACGACCAGACATGCTTTTAACAGAGTCGGAAAAAAAGGGAAGTCCGGGGGCTACGTCGGGAAAAAAACAACAACAAGGCAACACCTAATGCTGATTTTTACCATCTGTTCACGATCCCCGAAGCTGAGATAAGCAGAAATCGTAACTTTGGCTCGGCAGAATGAATCTGTAAGCAATTTAACAGAGAACCTGCGGTGTGAATGTGGAAACGAGCAAACAGACAGCGGCCCCGAGGCCAGCGTATTAACCCGACAAACCCAGGAAGGACAGCAATGAGTTCGTCCTGAAGGAAAATCACGTTCAACTCTGCTGGTTTTGTGAATTCTGTATCTCTGACCTGTAGCTACAACCCACAACATTACAACAGCAAACGATAAAAGATGCTTCTAAAACATCCCCTATATCGGTCCAGGTCAGGGTCCTGTGCCTGTGCCCCACCGTGACTCGAACCAGGACGTCTGTCATGTGATTTATTCGGACGGCAGTGAATTATAATCACAGTATCTTCCAAACTAGATACCATTTTTCGGACAGCAAAAAACGTTATTTTATTCACCCTCTGTTTTTTGGCAAGCTTGGCCAAACTCAAGGAAAAACTTGGCACAACCTCACTGACCAATCACTGTCGCTTGTGCTTCCTTTTCAGTCTGCCTCATCGAACTTGGAACAAGACTACAGTGTGAGTAAAAACAGTGTTGGTGCGCTCTGATGTTCCTGCTGCTCCTCTCAATCACAGGGCCAATTGAATTGCTTATAAAATGCTGAAGTATAAAAATTATATTATCAATAATCGATAATTAATTCATATATTCATATGCCAGCCTGCCAACTCTGGGCAGGAACAACCCGAGATGGCGCCCCAATCCATCGTAGGGCGCACACACACTCACACACACACACACACACACACACACACACACACAGTCATGCATACAGTCATGCACTAAGGGCCACTTTAGATACACCAATTAACTTAGCATGTATATCTTTGGACTGTGGGAGGAAACCGGAGTACCCGGAGTAAACCCACACAGACAGGGGAAGGACCCAGACCGATCCACCCTGGGATTGAACTCAAGACCTTCTTTCTATCGGTGCCACCCACTGAGCCGCCCATATTATTAATAATGAATAATAAAATATATTTGAGTAAAAGCTTAAACGCTTGTTTTATAATTGGATGGAACTCATGAGGTGTTCGTGCTTCAAAAAGTGTCAACTCTTGTACGAAACAGGGAAACTTTCTCCCAAAATAAGATGTATCTAACAATCATTAGCATTTTTATGTAAGCAGCAAAAAAACGTCCTCAATACGTAAAGAAAGGGCGGCACGCCCGGCGCGTATAGTTTTGCTCTTTCGTTTCTGTTCTGGACAGACGGGAGTTTTTTGACTTTTCACTAAATTGGGATTCGGATTGTTCAGACAAGGTTGAATCTTTCTGTGTAAGTAAAAAAAATCACAAGTTCATATTATGGCACTTTTTCAAATATGTTGTTTATGGATCAGTTTCACAGTAAGCACTCGTTTGAAGCGAGCGTTTGATGCGTTTGGAGTGTTTGTCAGGGAGAGTAGCACTTAATGCACCCTTACAATGAACGGATTAAGAACGATGCAGAGCTTCCCCTTTGATCTCTCCAGCATGAAAGCAGAGACAAAAGACAAGACGAGGTGAAGCTCGGCTGTTAGAATAACAGGTAAATCAGAAACTCCTGTCATTTACTACGTTAAAAAAGCTATTATACAAAAAAAAAAAACAGCATCACACCATTCCAGCGCTGATTATTTGGACATAAGTGGACATCTCAAAGTCTTCATTCTCTGCATAATTCTTCTTAAGGTCGGGTCACGTCGCAAAATTCTCTTTCTACTGTTTAACACTGACCACAGACCCAACCCCCACTGGCCTGAGAGCCCGGACGCATACGGAAAATCCCAAATTCAGTGTCAGGGAATCACACGTCTGAAATCGACGTTGCTAGGACACGATCAGTGGTTCAAAGACAGAGCGCTGGTTCTGAGTGGCAGGAAATCTGCTCTGTGTATTAAGTCTTCAATTGACTTCACTTTTTTTTCGTAGCACTTACGGTATCCTCACACTCGTCTGAGGCTGTAAATCGGGCAAATTTGGCAAACTTGAAATGGTTTTGATGTTGGAAATAAGGCCAGTTTATCATTTATTATCTTATTTGCTTGTTCCTAGTCAGGCTCGCGGGAGAGCCGGTGCCTAGACAGGACAGGAACCACCCTAGACATGGCACCAAGCCATCGCAGGGCACGCACGCTCACACATTCACACACTAAAGGCACTTTGGAAACACCAATTAACCTAACACGCATGTGTTTGGAATGAGGGAGGAAATCGGAGGAAGCCCACGCAAGCACGGGGAGAACACAGGCAGAGCCCAGGGTCGAGATCGAACCGGGGATCCCAGAGCTCTGAGGCAGCAGAGCTAACCCGTGCACCCATCCCCCCCCCCCCTACAAATCAAAAGCTCTATCTATCTATCTATATATATATATATATATATATATAC
>JAUZST010048325.1:0-25306 GCA_034779995.1 Parotocinclus haroldoi | reverse complement strand
AAACTCAATTAGCTCAAATGTATTTAATATGACTTATGCCACCATTAGATTTGTTACCTTGCTAGTGGTATAATTATTATATACTGCATACACAATTCCTATATTTTCAGGTTGTGTTTTAATAGATTTTGATGGATAATTATAGATAAATCTATCTATCTATCTATCTATCTATCTATCTATCTATCTCTCTCTCTCTCTCTCTCTCTCTCTCTCTACATATATATATACACTATATTCCTGAAAATATAGAAACTGTATGCAATATAAAAATATACCACTAGCAAGGAAACAACTCTAATAATGCCTCATGTCATAATAAATCGAAAATATACGAGTTAAATACAGAATGGATTTTCATTTAAACTCCACAGTAATGCTGCAGAAAGTAAAACATATTCAGCAGATGGTTAATATTTATATATGGTTAATACATGGTCGCCATGTTAAAAAATAAGACAATTTGTAACCATGCCATATTTGTACACATCTATTATATTAATGTTTGTGATTATATGTGTGTTGGGTTAGTCTAACCTTCACATAAGCAGACAGAGATAAGAACTAAATACAGGAAATCCCTGAAAGACGATATCATATACTGCCTTAGAGAACATTGTCAGATCAATACATTAATCTAGAGAGAGCTTAAGAATTAAATAAAAAGGGTTTAAGAGAGAAGGAGTAAGCAAGTAAATAATGATGTTTTTCTCTGACACCTAATAGTCTCTCAATCAGAAAAAAACACCCAAAGGGTGAACAGCAAATGTTCTAGGACTGCAAACTAAGAATATTAATCCCGAAAGTAACTTCCTTTTGTTGAGCTGACAGGATTGATACCATAAAACCAACAAACTAATTTAAGATAATCCCCACACTCAAAGTTTCTGCACACAACACAATGGCAAAACAACACAAACACACAGAACTGAACTTCGCCTCATCACTTTCTTTCAAGCCTGATTGAATCAACATGACATACAAGTGTTTATTTTTCTCATCTCAATTGATTTTAAGGTGAGGGTGGAAATGGGAGGAGAAGCAGAGAAACAGGAGTATGACAATGCAACTCTGTAAACCAGTACAAGGCTACCTGAATATGGAAACTTTATAAATGTCAGGGCTTGCGCTGTTCGCCACGGTATTTCCGTTTTCTCCCTACACCATTCATGGCGCTTGTTTTGATTCACTGCGGCGATCGATTGGTTAGTTTCTGTTGTTATGCATCGTTTATCATTTTGATTAATTATATCTTGATTATTTAGTCCGACGGCACATTTGTGTTTGCCGGCTCATTCTGTTATGATAGGGCATCCAGGAGATCTCACAAGATCATTCCTGGTTTCACTAAATCCCCAAGATCCATATCAGGTTTTTAGAGTCGGAGCCCAAAATGCAGACAATGAATAAAAGTAACAAAAGGACATTTATTTTAACAAAAGGGGAGGTCACGCATAAAATAAATGTAAAAGTCCCACGCGAGAGTCCAGTATGAGCTGCAAAGTCCAGACCTCCGGTGTGGGCGCCGGGGGTCCTCTGGCTGGCCAAGATGCCGGGGTCCATCCACGGCTGGTATCCTGAGGGTTCACAGGACAAGTTGGGTGCCGAGGGTCCATGGGAGCTTGGGAGACGAGGGTCCATAACCCTGCAAGGGTGCCGAAGGGTCCGCTGGGAGGCGTGGGTCATGGGAGTCCGTGCTCCATTTATGCACCACGGGTCCATGCACTTCTATAAGTGACAAGGGACCACATAAACGGTTAGGAGCCAGAAGTCCACATAAACAGCCTGCTGATAAGCAACGGACCACGACATGGCATAGTATGCAAAATAAAAAGAGTAACTAAAAGAGCCTGAACGAAAAGAAATAAAATGGACAAAAATGGGGTAAAAATAAAAGATGACTTTCTAAAGCCGTGGATCCAAGGACAGCCTCTAATGACCAAGGGTCTCGGGACTATCCTTTAGGCCGAGGAGCCAATAGCGGCTATTGGCCACGGATCCGGGGGCAGCCTCTAGCGACACCGGGAGGCAACACCTCCAGCCGCGTATCCAAATGCGACCTCGATTCAGGCGCAGATCCGGGATCACCCCCGATCAGCCGCAAATCTAAATGGCATCTAACAACTGTGTGTCAAGCGGCTGAAAAAGAAATACAAATGAAACTAAAACATAAGCGTGCACCCACACAGGGACGCAACCATACATAACGCAGTCATGTAACAATGAGCCTAAAGGACTAATTAATCAAGATATAATTAACCAAAATGAAAACCGATGCGAAACAAAAGAAACTAACCAGTCGATCGTCGCAATGAATCAAAACAAGTGCTATGAAACGGAAACACAAAGCTAAGGGATCGGGATAACTCACTGCGGCGATTTTTTTTCAAATTTTAAGACACAATATTGTATTATAAATAAAGTTTTTTTTGATAAAATAGATAAACATATATAACAAGATCTTTCTTCTGGATGATGTTGAGAAGTATAAACGCAATCAAGAATTTCTGGTGTGCACGTTTGTATATTATCAATTGTAATTTTTTTTCTATAATATATGTAAGTAATTGCTTATTATACTGAATTTCAAAGCTGTGATTTAATATAGCCCCAACTTCTTACTCTCTTAGAGGCTTAACTTGTAGATGCCATTTTACGCTTCGTAATATTGACAGGTGCAGTTTTGGAGCTTTTGTTTTTGGTCTTCTGTTTCTTATCCCACATTTTTTTTGGTTACTGCATATCATACGCGTGCTTGCTCCAGGTCTCAATGTAGCCACCCTGTGGCAAACTGAGTACACATATGCTTCACTAACAAAGCTACCAAGTCTCAAACCCCACTACACAAAAATTAGGGGATATTTCATTTTTAAATATATCCCTAATTTTTGTGAGCAGTATATAAATATAAAAATGTTTACAAATTAAATATACTGGTCACAAAAATTAGGGACTACTTTAAAATGTATTCTTCTATAATGATATATTCCCAAATTTATATGAGCAGTGTATATACTGTATATAATACTGTGTAGTTGAGGTGCTTGCAAGTTTATAGTGCTTATTTTTTAAGCTTTCATGGTTACTTCACTGCACAGTTCTACAGTTACAGTCTGTTGTTATTCTGTTACTTTTTCTAGTCCTTCTTACTTTGTTATCAAAAGGTTACAACTCCCACAGAACTACCACAGATCTAGGGAGATTTGGGAGATGGATCATTCTCAGCACTGCAGTAATACAAATTTGGTAGTGGTATGTTAATGTGAATTGCACTGATACAAGTGGATCAGACACCACAGCACTGCTGGAGATTTAAGCCACCTCGGTGTCACTCTTGGACTAAAAATTGCCACCAGCAAAAAATTTCCAGCCATCAGCATACAGTGAGAACTGATGAAGGTAACAGTATGGCTAACACAAACTGTGCAGCAATGGATGCACTGTTGTCACTGACTGGAGCAATAAGGCGAATGCATATAATAAATTGGACAGTCAGTGAATATCTTTTTAAAGCTCCAGCATCACTGTTGTGTCTGATTCAATGGTACCAGCTCAACACACACTAGCACATCACCACCACATTAATGTTACTGTACTTGATCCATCACCCAAATAGTACCTGATCTGTGGTTGTCTTGTGACTGGCCTGACAATTAGAAAACAGTACCATATACAGTACCAGCTTATCATACATACAGTACCAGCTTTGGGAACTCTCAATAAGCTGGTTCCACATCCAGTACTAGGAGGTCGAGAACAGAATCGCTCTGTTCCTTGCTTCAAATCAGTTGTCATTTGATTGTATGATAATGTTGATATTATGGAAATTGTTTATCTGTACGCCAACAAAACAGAACTAGCAGCACATCTCTAAGATTATTGATTGTGTTGAGATCTGGGTAATTCAGAGACAACAGCTTCAATTATTCAATATGTCTTCAAGCCATTCACAAACAATGTGTGCAATATTACATGGCATATTATTATACTAAAATAGGCCACTGCAACCCTGGGAATACAACATGAAGTATCTTACCTGCTGTGCAGCAGTGTTTAGGTAGGTGAAATGTGTCAAATCAAAGTCCACATGAATGCTTTGGCACATGCTTATCCAACTGAAAATTGTGCGGAGCACCATATTCTCTCTTTTTCATTAGAGCATTTTAGTTCCATTACTTTCCCAGGTATATGCACTGAACACTGGACGTCCACACGATAAAAAAGAAAAAAAGACTTATCTGACCGGGAAATCTTTTTACATTGCTCTAAGCTTTCAACAGTAGACAGCGGTAAGCATGGGCACTCTGACTAGCATCCGCATACTCCCCATATAGTAGGGTATGATGAAGGGTTATGATTTGTCCTTCCTCTGACCACTGTCAATAGGTGCCCATCACTCATGGCCAAGAGCCACTCACATGCCTTACTACACTGCTTACAGAAATTAGGGGATATTTAATTTTGAAATCCTTCCTTATATCGTGAACAGCATATATCTGACATCAGGCCATAACAATTTGTATACATATGTATATGTACAGCAACAGTAACTACTAACCGCACAGAATGTTTTGCAGAGGTAAAGAATATGACAGAAGGCCAGAAAGTAGAGAGATGCTGTGGTATGTAAATGACAAGAGCTTGTATAAGAATCTATGCTATTTTTATAGTCAGAAAAGTTCATATTCTGCTTGATGTTGTAAAGAAGAATACAGTGGTTGACATAATGAGGACCAATCCAGAATCACACCAACACTGCTTGTGTGTGCTCACAGTACAGTATGCGGGTCTAAGGCAATTAAAAAGCCTGGTGATCTTTGCAAGATCAGTTCTATTTTGTCAAAAATGAATTTCCTTTGAGGAGATATAAGAAAGTCATTCAGATATCAGTACAGGGAGATGAAGGAAAAGAAGTGTTAAGTGCTGTCTGTGAAGACGTGGAACAAGAAGCCATATTATCTAATCACTGAATCCAATTATGTAGTGTAAAAAAGAAAACACTAAACAATGAGGGGTGATTCTTAGATGCATCATAATGCAGACATGGACAATTCAGCACTCATGAAAGTCAAAATCAATCATGTAAATCTTAATTAACAACATAATTTTGATGATCAAATGCAGTGGATACAAAAATGAGGAAGTAGAGCTACATGTGCAGTTTGTGCCATGCATATAACACAAGCTCAACACCACATGAGCAAGTGCTGTCTAAGCCATAGGTATACATACCTATGTGCATCTTTGTTCTAAGATTTTACTGAACTTAGAAAGAGTGAAGCAAATTAGAAAGTCTATTTGACTCTGAAACTGACATATTCAAACTGTAAAAAGTAGTAGAATAGTAGAAATCAATTTAGAAAGAAATATGGCACAGTAAACTTAAGCATTTCTGTTATCTGATCATATACCTGCATGTCTACACTGTAAAAGAATGAATGAACTGTAAAAATCACCTTTACCTGTGCCATACGGATACTCATTTAAATTACTCGTTTGGTGCTTTACAGCTTACACATGGGTTACTGACAATGTTCATGCCACTCGGTTGATTTTATTGGGCCATCAAGACAATAAGAAGACACCTCTTCTTACCTTACACCAAATGATTAAGATGGTTAGAGATTAAAGATTGATGTAATACTGGCATTACCAAAACTTGATCCCTACAACCTACACTGGGACCACACTGATGTCATGGAATCACTGTGAGATAGAAAAATCCTCTATAGGAAAATAGATGAATCAGTAATCGACTAGAAATCTAATACAAGCTCTATAAATCGAAACTGAATCAAATATTGCGGTGTTCCACCCAACTAAGTAATAACCAAGAACTGATCCCTGGGAAACTCACCTAGCAAGACTGTAATGTTGTGAGTCTAAATGGTTCCAGGCCAAGCTGTAAGACATCTTGTAGATATAAACATCACGTCAGGCCACAAGTTCAACAACCTTGCATGAACTGAGAATCTAAAGATCTACTACATCAAAGACAGCGGTTAATTGTGTAGAATTCTCAGCCTTGTACCCAGGCTCATTGGTATCTGAGTGTGTGTTCTGTAGAAAACATGACATAGATTGATGGAAACAGTCCTGTAGTTAGCAACATGAGTAAGGTCCTGGGAGGGTCTCTTCGGTAAACATGTCACTCAAGTAAGTTTGAAGACATGAAACCAGACCAGTTGCAGTGATGTGTTGATCATAGTGATCGCATACGTTGCAATATTGCTGGAAGTTGTTTGTTATATGGAACTGAATAAAGCAGACAGTTTGTCTGACATCTTATGGCCATGGTGTCACCACTCTTTCCTCAGTGAGTGGGTTTGAAAAATTAAGAAAAAAAGCCCACATAATTCATATGGGTCAGATCCATGTAGATTCCCTGTAGGAACCTTTGTAGGAAACTTTCTGTGAAATGTAAGTCAGTCTTAAGCTATACAAGTTAATATGGGAGATATAGGAGCAGAGCTGAGTAATGAAGAGAAGGTAAAATTAAAATAAAAAACATTGTGTGATTTATGGATATGCATTCTTCTAGTATATTTGGTTGTGTTGGCCAAAATGTGTACAGGGGTAACATCAATACTTGGTTAGATCTGTTCTGTGAGGTATGAGAATTACAAAGGTCAGATCTCCAGGGACTCAAAGGTGCTATCTTGCTGGCATGAAGATAAGAAGGCAGAGGGAGTCCAGTGTCTAGGAGAAGGCAGTGCAGTGGGTAAGTATAAGTTGCTGTTTTAGCAGCCATTTCGAAATGTGGTAGAGTTGAGTGCACAGTGGAGAAAAATGAAGTATAAGAATTTTCAAGTTTATTGTGAATCTCAGTGTTTGATGACAAGTCAGTGAGAATATTAGAAAAATAATGACTGGATATATGAAGTCAAGTTATTTTAAGTATTAATACAATTAACTTTATTTGCTTTTGATTGCTTTTTGATTGCAGTATCTCTTAGCAATGTAGTCTGCTCCGTAGGTTGGTGATGACTGTTTATGAGTCAAATGCATGATGATAATAATCTAGTGATAGGATTTTGGAACAACATCTCTGGATTGATCCAAGTGTTAGCAAGTAAGAACTCATAGGTTTGACTAGCAGCATATGCAGTTGTGAAGTAACTATATTCACAGTTGGCTGGCATTTTCAGAAGCCTCCAGCTATGACCAGCTGCAAAACAGAGGGATCATGTCTACATGCCATCTGTAATAAGAATATCTGAGAACCGGGACACTTCAAAACAACACAGCTAATGAATATACATCACTAAATGTTTTTTTTGTTTTGTTTTGTTTTTTTTTTATTTGCAATAGAGTTTTAACTTCCCATAGGTTGATTCCCTTTGTTCAAGTAAGTCCTAACCTCCCACAAAAGTCTCCCTTATTGTTTGGCAGTCGAGTCTTGGTATCCTACAGATAAACACTCATCAATATTCAACTGAGTATAAACCTCCAACAGACAAACTGCCTCATTTTTGGGTAACCAAACTATATCACAATAAACCCACAAGGTGCACCAACAACAGAATGAAACATGAATAATTTAAGAAAAAAGGCTGATGTACTACCATAAAATAAAAATAAAAAGTTGTTAGTAACAAATATGGTGTTTAATATTAGCTTACATGTTAAACCACGTAGCTTGCTACAATAATATATATAACTAATATACCCTATATAATTAAAAAAATGAGAATAGTTGGGCTAATTGGGGATCGTCATACTGTTAACGTTTGTGAATATTTCACAATTTTTCTTCTGTAACTATATAATAGTTATCTTTGTAGTTTGTCATGTATGAAATATTTACCTGTATTTAATTAACAACAGGAGTCATCATTGTGACATACTCTGTCCAATGGCTGACTGGGTTTTTCAAATTGGTTTGTTTTTTAAGTACCAAAATGCAGTATTTCAGCAGGTTAGCAGCCAACCAGACTTTCCTTAAGAGTGTGTCCAATGCTATGGTTGTAAGAATATAATAAAGTTTTCAATATTTACTGAAAATCCATCACAAAGCCTGTCTTCAATCAATCAAAATTTATTTGTATAGCGCTTTTTACAACGGAGCATTGTATCAAAGCGCTTTACAATCTTGTATTATCTTAAAAGGCCAATCCCAAGTTGAGCAAGCATAGGCCAACAATGGAAAAGAAAAACTCCCTGAACGTGGAAGAAAGAAGCCTTGGGAGGACCAAGACTCAAAAAGAGACCCATACTCCATGGGTGGCCTAGATATTAATTAGGTAAATACTTATATTAAAGTAATAGTAAAATTAAATAAATATTAAGTAGTATGACTTAAGTAACAATTTAAATCAATAATAATATTTAAGTTAGTAATAAAATAAGCAACAAAATAGATGTTAAAACAAAATAGATTTTAAAACCAGTCCTCAGTGGGAGGTCTTTAATTTTACATCAGATTTACATTTGCATAATTTAGCATGAACAATTATCCAGTGCAACTTACAACTGATAGAATATTACAGCGTACAACCCAAGCAATAGTAGTCAAGGACCATGCTCAAGGGCCTGAGTGGCAGATTTGCTTAGTGCTGACAATTGAAGCCTGGACCTTCTGATTCATAGTCTAGGTCTTTAGATGTTGAGACACCACAGTTCAGAACGCAGTATTGACCACTTTGGTGTGTTAAAATGTTTGAGTCTTGACATTATGTACCTCTGACATAAACCAGTTTAGAATGATGTAAACTGAGATTTTCATTCATTTCATTTGCTAAGTTTATTGTATTAGCAGTTTGTTTTAAATTGAATTTGGGGCTGCAAGTGTCAAATCTCTGCATATAAAGGAAAAAAAAATCTTTTAGGCTGCTGTGTCATATTATACAGCTGCCAAAAGAAACTGAAGAAAGAGGTTGTTTTCCTTCCTGCCTTAAAATATTTGTAATCTTTATCAAGACTCGGTTGATTTTATTGGGCCATCAAGACAATAAGAAGACACCTTTTGTTAAATTACACCAAACGATTAAGATGGTTAGAGATTAAAGATTGGTGTAAGACTAGCATAACCAACACATTGATCCCTACAACCTCCACTGGGACCACTTTGATGTCATGGAATCACTGTGAGGTAGAAAAATCATCTATAGGAAAATAAATTAATCAATAATCAACTTTATCAAGATGCTCCCAATTTTGACATCAGGTGGCTTTGTATCCTTAAGGTTAAGGGACACTGTCCAGATCGTTAAAGCTTTGCTGTCCAATATAACAAATCCTTTTGCCCAGGTGATTTGGGTGAGCTAATGATCTACATCAAACACTTTAGAGAACACCAGGCGCAACAACACAGCATTACCCACATGTCAGGATGCTCAAATGAAATTCAGAGATGTCACATCTTTATGCACAACATAATGCATTGTGCCTGAGTGTTTGTGCTGTTTTAATTTCCTGGATAGTTGAGATGAGGCCTAGATATGCAGGAAGGTCTCTAGTAGATATTAACCCCCAACTGCTAAACTCCAATTAAATAACCATCATCTTAATATATGTAAACAAAATATGTTGCACCACAAAAAAACATCACAATCTTTAGTGCTGACATTCAGCCACATCCTGCTTATTTAGAATGAGTCATTCGTTGGCAATTTTGTCCCTCTCTTCTGGCATCCTTGAACATTTTTAATCACACACAACATTTAATCACATTTATTGCACTCAGGGCTAGAGGTACTTTTGCTTTTTGCACTTGTTTGACCATAATCTGTTCAGGAACTATGTGTGCTATGACATATGCACCTAGTTTTAGGTGCATGAAAAGTAGAATGTCTTTGCAAAGTGCGGCTGATTGCATATTCCAATCAACTTACTGATATTTATGCATTTAAAGCTACAATCTTTTCTTCATTTCCTCTTGATTTTTCTGCCTCCCCAAACCAGGTTTAAATGAGCCGCATTATGCAAGTGGGAGTAGATATGAAGTCCTTATTTTGCCTGTGCAACTGTTTGTTATTGACTAAGGTTTCTATTTTTTGCTTTTATTTTATGTTTTGTTTTGATATGTGAAATTCAATGTTTTTAAACATTACATTCATGCTTGAAAACACTGATTTTCTTGTGAGGGGCATAACAATACTAATAATCTAAAATGCTTGTGTTGTTTCAAGATTACATTTTTCACTCAAAATGTTAAGTCTATCATATCATTTGAAAAATTAAAATAGGCTTGAGACAAAATGCAAACTAGAAAACTTGTCCTGGCAGTGCCAGATTTTTGTCTCATGTTATAGCTGTGAATGCACTGTATCTGAAGATACTGGTCCTGCTGAAGGGTTAGGGACCTTCCATGGTTTTGTCCAGGACTCCTGGAATTTACTCTTCTATTAAGACTATGCTGGGAGACATTCTGGCAGACATCTATTGATGTAGCATCCTGCAAAAGATGGGCTCCTTGTGTAACCTCTTTAGGGTCCAGGTATCGCACCATAGTACTAGTAACAATGCTGACCCTAGACACCTGCAAAACTAGTGAATAATTAGCCAGAAAAGATTAAATGGCAAAATGGCCTCCATCCATTAAACCATTAACATTTTTGGGAATTGTTTCATTGTTGCTAACCCTAGTCAACATGTTTTTAATTTAATTTATAACAAAGCAGCTGAAAATGAATTAACAACCCCCTGGTTCTGAGCAGATATACCCATGCTATACCCTGATTACTAGTGTTCCTGTATTTTTTTTTAGCTGTGTACATTGAAATCTTTAGTCCTTAGCTTTTATAGTTATGTGGTTAAACACTTTTAAACACTTTTGAGCCCTACACAATTGGCTCATGCAGAGCTCATTATAAAATACACAGTTAATAGGTAACAGTAACAGGCACAGTTTCAATGATAAGCCACAGCCTTAAATTGCATGTTAATTTCCAATGATTTGCAAACATGAATTGCAGCCACATCAAGCTACATATTGCACAGAGCTTTCAGATATGATTAAAATCATGAGCATCACCAGAAAGTCTTGTTCATATCTACATGGTGTGCACAATTATTAGGCAAGTCTTATTTTTGATAATTATTTTATTTAATCACCAACAACAGTGCTCTCAGTTAATACAAAATGCCAATAAACCTCGAACATGAATGTTTCTAAAAGTAAAAGTGAAGTTTGGGCTTTCTTTAGAGAATATATGTATGTGCACAATTATTGGGCAACTATTATTGTGCAGAATTATTATGCAGCTAAATGAAAAACAAATTTTCACATGTCACTTTTTTATTTTCATCTTTTCAAGTAAGAATCATAAACAATCAACTCAAATCTTTCCAATAAGCATTCCTGACATATAAAAAAACAGTGACCATAGTGACAATATATCCACCCTTCTTCTCAATAACAGTGATAAGCCTTCTATTCATGGAGTCTGTCAGTTTCTTGATCAGTTGAAGACCAACTTTTTGTGCAGCAGCAACCACAGCCTCCCAGACACTGTTTAGAGAAGTGTACTGTTTTCCTTCACGGTAAATCTAACGTTTAAGAATTGCCCACAAGTTCTTAATTGGGTTCAGGTCAGGTGAGGAAGGGGGCCACGTCATACATTTTTCATCTTTAATGCCTTTACTGGCTTGCCATGCAGAGGTGTACTTGGATGCATGTGATGGAGCATTGTCCTGCATAAAAATCATTGTCTTTTTGAAAGATGCGGACTTCCTCCTGTACCACTGCTTAAAGAAAGTGTCTTCTAAAAACTGGCAGTAGGCTTCGGAGTTGATTTTGAGCCCATCTCCAACCCCGAAAAGGACCGACCAGCTCATCTTTTATGATACCAGCCCATACCAGTAGCCCACCTCCACCTTGTTGCCATCTGACTCGAAGTGGAGCTCTGTGCCCATTACCAATCCAGCCATGGGTCCATCCATCTGGTCCGTCAAGAGTCACTCTTATTTCATGAGTCCATAAAACTTTGGAAAAATCTGTCTTCAGATATTTCTTGAATCAGTCTAGACACTTCAGCTTATGTGTCTTGTTCAGTGGTGGTTTGATTCTTGATTGTTCTCAAATCCTTGGCAGTTAATTTGCGTCTTTTTTTTCTCAACACGTTTCTTGCGACCCTGTTGACAATTTGCAACAAAACATTTGATGGTTCTGTGAGCATTCCCCAATATCTTAGCAATTTCAAGAGTGCTGCATCCCTCTGAGAGACTTTTGGTAATTTTTGACTTTTCAGAGTCAGTTAAAGCTGTTTTTTGGCCCATTTTGCCTAAAGAAATAAGCTGCCAAATAACTGTGCACACCTTGAAATAGGGTGTTGATCTCCTTAGGCCACACCCTCCCTCATTACACAGACACACATCACCTGATATGCTTAAATCCATTTAAGCATTCAAGTTTATCCAACTTGGAGTTACAGAATATTCCTAAAGATGATAATATGGTCAAAATACTCACTTGCCTGATAATTGTGCACACAGTGTAGTTTATACCTGTATTATTAGCCACTTATAGGTAATGGTTTTTATTACTTTTGGGAAAAATTAACTCATTAACCCCTTACATTTATGTAATTTCAGAGAGCGACTAATTACTTACAATAACTAAAGCAGCACTGAGCAGAGCTGAGGCAAGAAGCCAACAGTGTCTAAAGTGATTTTATAGAGAAGAAAAAAAATTGTAGTGAAGTAATGCATTACTTATTACGCAGCATCAGGAATGTCACAGCATGCATGTTCAATTACATGTGCAAAGATGTACGAAGAAGGGGGCAAAGTAATAATATAATTCGAAATTTCAAATTCACTCTCTGGCCATATCGCAAATAGTTCGATTTCTAATACGTGCTCTCAATTAAAGTGTAGTATAATGTAATTGTCACGATCAGAACATGGAATAAGGACAGCGACAAACGTAAACTTAAGGGGTGTTTTATTACTAGAAGACATGGTGAAAAGAAAAAGGCACAGACAGGGTGTGTGCAAGGTGAGAACACTAAGAGGGTTAAGGTGGCAAACATTTTATTAGCAAGGTTAATACAAATCTATCACAAATACCTCATAGAATACCTGGTTCCTTTCATTTATAAGAGGTAAGTTGCCAATTACAGATCAGTCCTTTGTGTTACAGAGGTCCTGGGCCCACATGCTCACATACTCATACACACACGCATACTCCAGGGTCACCGGGATAATCAATTAACCTAAAGCATGTCTTTTGACTGTGGGAGAAAACAAACAGACACATGGACAGAAAGGACATTTAGACTCCACACAGAACGGACCCAGGCTGCTCCATAACAGTTTGAACCCCGGACAAGATTGATACCCACTAGGATCCTGTGTCACCAGTTCAGAGCTTAGTTTATCGTTATCTTGTCAATCTAATCATATTATATGCTCTTTAACATAAATTTTCAAAAAAAATAATAAATGCTACCATGTAAGCCTACAATATGTTAATTTAGTATGTACTAACAAACTTCTGACATATGTTTTGTTTAATCCTTATCCATTCTGCTCAAAAGCTTCCAGCCAGTTGAGGGTAGATCGTTTATGTGCTGCAACTGCTGTCTTTTTATCTATGGGATTTAAATCTAGAGAATGGAAAGGACACCCTGGAACATTTCAGCACTGCTTTTTTGAACCATTCTTTGCTTGATTTGAAACTGTGCTTTGGATCATTGTCTTTCTGGGCAGCCCATGTATCACCAAGGCTCAAGTTCACCATAGAAGGTATATAATTCGTCCTCAAAATGGCTTTCTGTGAATCCATGATGCCAGTCATACAGTAAAGATTATTAGTTCCTGTAGTAGAAATTACTCCCTATTATTAATGACCCATCTTCGTGCTTGACCATGAAGACATTTGGTTCTATGCCTCACCTTTCTGGCAGAAAGACATAGGCATAGAGTCATAGAACCATGTCTGAGAAATCTGCATCCAAATTATCCAAATTAGTAGTAGTCATAACTTGTAAGATTTTTGTAAGGTTTAGTTTCTTGATCAAAACCTTGGGCTTTCTTTCATACAATCTTGGGCTTTTCTTTTCATACAATGTTCCCAGTGGTGTCTTTGGCACAGAGTTGTTGGGTGGGCACTGCCTGGCCCACGATCCTGTGTGGATTAAGCAGAAGATAATGAATGGATGGGTGGATGGTTAAGCTCAGGTCAAACAGACTAGCAATACATTTAAAAGATATTATTTAGAACAGCGTTTGAATAATTGTGACTATGAGATTAGTAACCATAAATATTTAGGCATAGCACAAATTGACAGTTGATAATTGACAGTTGTACCTCATGAAGCCATAATTAGATTTAAACCACACTTTCAGAATGTGATTAATACGATTCTGTGGATGTCTGCTCAGTTATGGGCATGTCAATGGAAAGGTTTCCAAGGAACTAAAAGTCTGATTGAGCTTAAATTTGGAACGCTGTGTCTTCACCCTAGTCCTTAGGTGAAACAGTTCACGATACTCAAATTACCAAACAAAGATGACCGCCATCAGCCATTTAGCATTCAGGAAGAAGTTGATTCGATTGACAGTAGCCTTATCTTTCTGCCTGTCATCATCTGTCAATATGGTAATATGGGGGGCCGTTTATATTCCAAATGTTTATACAGCCATAAACTTCAGATTTAAAACATAAAATCTAATTTCTGAGTGTGTTCTGAGTTTTCTCTGGCCTCATCCCCAACATAATCCACATATGAAACTGATTTTAAAGAAATGTTTAAAATGTGCAAACCCTACTTTTGCAAACTCATTATTATCACAAATAACCACAATCCATATGTCATAATAATCCACACAGTGTGCCGCTTCCTATTCAAGACATCTTGACGTTTGCCAAAAATATGGCCGTCACATGCATATCATTCATACCGAGGCAGATTAAGATTCTTATATTGCAGCAATTTACACAGGCATAACCCAGGTACCACCAGACCTTGAGGACTTAATTTGATAAAAATTGTGAGAACTTATGCACAATTGTGGACGTATGAAATAAAAGGGGGTAGAGCTAGATGAAAATCTTAGTTTGTCATTAATCATCAGTCTGATCTGAGCTAAAACGATTAATGTTGTATCGAGGGATTAATCCATGTGGCCAATTAAACCTTAGTTGAATTCTAAAAGAAACATGCTCTCTTCAGCCAATCAGATTTCACAAGTAAATGAAGATAAGTGAATATAATAATAATAATAATAATAATAATAATAATAATAATAATAATAATAATAATCAATATATTTATTTATTTAGAGCTAGTAATGAATTCAAACATATTAAAAAATTTTGCAAACAGGTCTCAAACAGGTGATGTCAATTGTAAATGTGTGACTGTAATCATGAACTGATACAAAAGCAGTATCCAGGAAAGTTTGAATGTTTGATGAACAAAGATGGAAATGAGATATTCATTTTGTCACCAAAAATGTGACAATATTAATGTTTTAAAACACTGTGTACCTTAAAGAAAGATTAGAAGGGATCTTTAACACACAATATAATGTAAGGAATCAGGAGGAATTTAAGTGCATAAAGGCAAAAGTTAGAAGCTTATGCTGAATGCCTGTGATCTTCAATCTCTCAGACAGTACTGCATCAAGAACCAAAATATCAAAACAATGCAAAAACACATGCTGAACAAATTACAAAGGCATGGATGCAGAATAAGAGGGTACAAGTAGTGGACTGGCCTGTCTGCATTCCTGACCTGTCCTCAATAAAGAATGTATGAGTAATTTTTGAATTACTACTGACGTGTTTGCAGGAAGAATGGGACTAAATAACACCTGAAACACCAGAAGTCTTTTAAGTTGTAAACTTAGTTCTTTGAAACGTGTTGCAGGCATCATACTAAATATTTGCAAATAACAATAAAGTTGATCCGTTTAAACTTTAAATATCTTGTCTTTGTAGTGCACGCACTTATGTATCTATTGTTATTTATCTATTGTATTTTTAAGCCCTCTGAAAGTTTCAAGTGCTCTAGTGACCTACAGTGATTATACCAGAGATTAAGAATTGGATCACAATGCAAGCCATGCAATATTTATTCCACTATAGTTCTAACTTGAATCAAATGGGATGTTGTAGTAGTTTTTAATCAAAGAGGATGTTGCAATTGTTATTTTAAGTAAAATACATTTAGCTACCTTTTATTGAATGACAAAGTTTATAGTGTCCAATCACAAGTTCCTGTTTAATTCTCATTAAGAGAGAAACTTTATTTTAAAAATGATCCATAAAATTACTTCAACACTGTACCCCTGCAACACTGTTGTATGATGGTTGGTTGTTCTTAGATGGTTTGAGAGGAAATGATTTTTTGGAAAGATTAAGCTTACATACAGAAATGAAAATAAATGACAACGATTAAAAATAGGGTAGTTAGAAATATATAAATAAAACAGAAACATGTAAACTAGTAAGTCCAAAGTGATACCCTTTGTTTTCTTATATTCCTTACTGTGCCTAGTAGATTATAATGTGATTGCAATTGATTCGGAGGCTGGGGAGAAAAGTAATGGGCTCATTGGGCAGCCTTGTCTAGATGATCAATGGAGGAGGAAATATTCTCAGCTTATATCACTGATACTGACTGAATCTTGTGGAGCAGAATATAGAAGTTTCACCTAGGTCACAAATTGCCTGCCAAAGCAGAAATTTCCTGAAGTATAAAAAAGGTACTTCCACTGCACTCATTCAAAAGCCTTTTGGCATCCATTGATAGAATCACTTCTGGGTGACTGGGAACATCGGAAGCATACAGTACATTAAGTAAGCGTCTGATGGAGTCTCTGATAGACAGTGAAAGGGCATGTCTGCCTTTTACAGTGCCTATAGTAATTCACCATATCCCGTCAAATTCCTCACCTTACATTTCATTTTAATTAAAATGAACTTTAGCTGACTTGCAGTTTTTTCCGTTATATTACTCATAATACTTAAATGTGAACTGAAAAGGCAACCCTGATTTGTTTGCTATGATCCGGCATAGTGTGCAATTGGTTTATACATAGTAGCTTTTAGCTGTTTTATTTTCTCGCTATTATTATTCTAGATTAATTAATTTGATTTTGCAAAGTTTATGATGAATTATATTAACATGACTTCTGCTGTGCTTTTTTCCCGTGCTGAGTGTGACATGTTTAGCTACTCTTATTCCATTATAAGTGTAAATTTTGTTTGTGATAATTGTTGTAGCTAATCTAACAGAGAAAATTGTATGGAGACTATAGAGAAAGCTAGCTTAGAGTCCACCCTAGCAAATCTGGATTCCACAGGCATAGTTAGTGCCACCCTCTGGCAGTACCCTTGCAGCATGGCAAGTGAATAATGGGTAGACAACATAATTGTGAGGCTTGCCAACTAGAGTTCCACTCTTTACATGTCCATGTGTCAGACAAGCTTACCCTCCTCAGTGAAACACCCACTGAGCAGCCTGTTGAAAGAGGCTAATACTAAGGCTAATTTTTTAGATGTGGTTGCAAAGTTGCAAAGGTAATGTCCGATGCAGTAGTGTGCTCTGGCACCATCTCAATGCGGTGAGGTGACCAAGCCTACAGCAGGTTATGATTAGTTTCGGGCTGTCTATCCAGGGTCAGACAGCAGACAATTAGACTTAACCAACTGTCTGCTGCTAGCCATGCACCTTCATCAAAATCCAACACTATTAAAACTGCTACCCTTGTCTGTCCTAAACCTAAGTACACTCAAAAAGCTTATTTTAGTCATCTCATTAGTCATTAGATTAGAAATCACAATTTGAAACTAAAGCTAGGATTACTTAACATTAGATTATTTACAAGAAAACAGTCATTGTAAATAAATTCATCACTGATAAACACTTATACACAATCTGTTTTACCGAATTTTGGATTAGACCGAATTAATACTGTATATAGCCTTCATTTAAAATTTGCCTACTCCCTCGTTATCACACCAAGCACACTATTACTTTTGAAACTCCAGCTGCATTTATCAATAACCTTCCAGACTCAACATTTAATACATATACAGAGCCAGATCATGTGTAACCAAGTTGAACTGGTTACCAATTACAATGTGTATTTTGCTCAGCCCTGGATATAGTTACTCATAGTTACACAGAGTTACCCCATACTAATACTGAAATGTACCTTAAAGGTACCTGAAATATACCTTTAAGTAAGCATCTCTGAGTTGAGAATGCAAATGAAGATGTCGTAAATCCAAGGTATTTAAGACTGCTTGGAGGGATAGCATGGCAGAGAACAAACAAAAGACTGCAAATTTCTCATCTCTCAAAAAGAAAAATATCTCATAAAGAAGAATAATCCTAGATTTCTCTTTCATACAGTCTCCAGATTTACTCAAAACACCACAGAAGGTGACTCTAAGTTCAGCGTAATTTTATTTGGCATAACTCAAGACTTTCTTTAACAATACGATTTGGCCTACTGCTCATCATATCACCCATCCATTCAGCAACCTTCCAGATGCTGCACTAATGTGGATGTCTGTTTAATTGGCTGTAAATCATAACTACACTATTTTACCCCACTTATTAATACTGAAATGTCCACACTGATCAGCTCGTCTAAGAAATCAACATGCTTATTAGATCCAATTCCTACATATTTAGTAAAAGAGAATTATATTATTATCCACTACTTTTGTACATGCCAGGGTTAATTATGTATATTTTATTGTGAGGGGACAAATTCCATATGACATACTCATGTTATCGAACTAAATTTTGTATATCTTCAAACCTTTAGCCATAAATTGTAAATAGTGTCATGCCCACGGGTGGTTCCAGCAATCTAAACCGCTCCTATCACGCTCACATGATCATCAAAACTCCTATCACACACCTGGGAATTGTTTAGCTCCCCTTATTTATAGTCTCTCCTGGTATTGGACCGGGGCAAAGTCTCTTGATTGCTGTACGCCCTCGTCGCGTACTTTCTGTTTTATGTTTGCTTTTGTATTTTAGTTTATTGCGCTTACCTGCTGTTTGGGCCTTGGTTTCCATACCTCGTTTACACCTTTTGTCTACCATGTTTTTGCCTGCCACTCGTTAATAAACTTTCTGCCTGCTTCTGCACACTGCATGTGTCTCCACCTTTCTACCTAGCATTACACCTAGAGTTAAAGCATATAGTTTAGTTATAGAATGTTTAGCAGCCTCTCTAGCACTCACTGCTTGTGTAAGCTCTTTCACTGTAATTGGTTCATCTAATTTGCTTTTATGAACTAACTCTAGCATAGAAATCTTAATTATATTAGAACATTAATATAGGGCCAAGCAATTAAAATGATGCTGAAAATTCCTTATGTTGTTTAGTTACTTATTTATTTATTATTATTTATTTGTTTGTTTATTTATGTGAAAAATGATCAAATTAAGTAATGTTCTGGGAAAGATATAGGGAAGAAGATAACTGGCTTTGCTTGTATGGCAGCAATTTACTTGATTAATAATCATATTCATATTGCATGAGTCATGGCCTAATTAATAAGTCTCTAACATTGCCTGGGGAATAATTATGAAATTCCGCCTGCAACCTTACATATCTAAGGGAAAGAGAGATTGAAAGTTAAAAGATAATCTTTCTATAGCATATTTCACATCGTTTTAAAACTTTTAAATTATGTAAGCTTAGACCATAAATAAAACAGTCAGTTTTGTGCCATTAAGAAAGCCTGTGACATAATACACTGTATTATGTATATATTATTCTAATATTTATTTTTATATGAGTGGGCCAATATCTTATTGTTTATTAAAAGATAATTTTGCACTGAAGGTAATGTATAATTGTAAATTTGAAAGACATAGATATATTATCATATCATATAGATGTATTAAAACAGGGAAATTTTGTCTAATAGTATTTTTATTAGGACTTTTGGAGAAACGTCTATGACATTTAAAAAAAATCAAACTTAAATATGAATCACTACTGAGACACTACTATATAATGCATATTAAATTTAAATGCCTAACTAAACATTCCTCTGCAAACTATGACTTTAACTTATATTTTTGAATGACTAAAATTCTCATTTTTGCCTATCATTCATACTGAATATGCCATAGTATATTAAATCTCACAGCTCACACATCATGTCAGGAAAACTACACCATGAAGTCCATAGATCTCTCTGGAGACCTCCACAAAGTTCTGAACAAAGTGTATAAAACACACATCTTTAAAGCTTTAAGTTCTGAAGGAGCACAGTTGACTCAAAAATGTGAAATAGCAAAAGTTTGGAACTTCTAGTACCCTTTCAAGAACTAGCCATCCAACTAAAATTGGTAACCAGGAATGAAATTCCTGAAAGATTTGATCAAGAGTTATGGTAGTGTGGCTAGAAGGAATTTAAATGACTAGTCATGTAGAAATATTGTTAGGTCTTGTAGAATCTGATAGGTAGGAAACTGCACATCCAATAAAGTCCAGTGAACTCCATGAACTCCATATCAGCTGGTAGAACACCATACATAGGATAAGCCTGGTGGTGAAGCATCATGCTGTCAGCATTAGCAGCATATATGAAAATTTGAAGACGGTACTAATGCAGCAAAGTACACAAAGAAAAACTGCTCCAGTGTGCACACAGCTTCAGCACAAGGCTTTAATTATTTTCAAAAGTAGCTTCTACAAAGTAAAAAAAAAAACATGTAAGTGTGAAATGATACTCCATCCACCTCACAGGTATCAAAATGCTGATTATTGCACAGGTGTACCTCAGGCTGGCCACGATAAAAGGACGGGTTTGCCGCACATGGTTCAACACAACTCATTTGCACATTGTTGATCAGGATGTTGATTGTGGCCTGTGGAATGTTGTTCCACTCCTTAATGGCTGCATGGAGTTGCTGGATATTGTCAGGAACTGGAAGATGCTGTTGTATACGCCAGTCCGGAGCATCCCAAACATACTCAATGGCTGACATCCAGTGAGTATGCTAGACATGCAAGAACTATGATGTTTACAGATTCCAAGAATTGAGAACAAAATATATAGTCGTGGATGAATGGCAGAACAATGGCCTTAGTATCGTGTCACTGTATCTTTGTGCATTCAAAATGTCATCAATAAAATGCACCTGTGTTTGTTGTCCATAACATATGCCTGCCCATACCATAACCCCTCCACCACCGTGAGCCACCCAATTCAAAACATTTACATCAGCAAACCACTCACTCACATCACACCATAAGCACAGTCTGTCATCTGCCCTGTACAGTGAATTCAGGGATTAATCTGTGAAGAGAACAACTGTGCCATTGTATGTGAGCATTTAACCACTCATGAAAGGATTTATTATGTTGGCAAAGAAATAGTATTTACTAATACATATTTAAACAAATCTGTGAACAATATTTGCGAGAAAAGGGCCTTTTGTGTGTAACTTTACACTTAGCTATTAATGTTAGGTGAGTTTGTGCTCTATTATTTGATTAAAAGCTGTTAGTATGTGCTTGAAGTGAACTAACTAACTAATTAGCACAGCAGGCTAAATATAGTGAACCCTGCCTATTACACTTTAGGAATAACTGTTCTTATGTTACATGTTACGAGAAATGTAATTAAATTTGGTGCGCAGATTTCTTAACACAACAGAATTAAAGTAAGAATTCCTTTATAGTATTAAGCTTAGTGCCCAACTCAATGTATCTTCTTGGATGCTATTAGCTTGTAAGGCTAAAGATAACCTCTGCGCTTCCTACTGTGGAACTTACAACAAACTTTACGTTAGTCGGTTTCCCCTCATCTCTCACTGTGAATCCTATCAGTCAACTGCGAAGGTTCTCTTGATGACAACGTGTGTGGAAGTGAGCACTTGAGGTGTTCTTTCTCACATCTAATTTGTTACCCTCTTAACGTTTTATTGATATTTTTCCCACTTGCCTTTCACACTGCACCTGCCCCTTACTCACAAACACCAATCAAAAGATTAGGTTAGAGTTCAGCAATGATTGACAACTATACACAGCAAAAGAGAACAGTTTAAAAGAATCGAACATTAATCTCTATTTTGATTTCTTTATAAATAATGCCTTAAAGGATTTTGAACTAACATCCATCACCTACTGACTGTTATGTAATCTGTTATATTTAGCAAATTTACCATCCGCATACCAAATTAAAAAGTAAATACATTCTACTGACATCCGTTGTTATACTGCTGATTAAAAGCATCTAGGAGGAAATTAAACACAATCTGCTCAGGGGTGGTTTTAAAGTCCACAGTGGGCAAGAAAGATGAGCAGAATGGCACTAATCTCATGCCATGTTTCATTTCACATGTTGATATGAATTATTCAGCGCTGAATTACTCCATCACTTTCACTCTATCTGTCTGTTTCGCTCGTCTCATTAAAAAGCCCACATGAACAGTCTTACAGGTCTGGCCTCCACTGTGCCCTTGATAGTTCAACACAACTGTCACACATGGATCCACAAACAACTCTGTGTGCCAACTCTTGTAATAATCAGCATGCATTAAATAATGGAAAAAACAATGTAAGAATTTGCTGCATGTTTCCCTTAGGGTGGGGAGTGCAATCCTACAATTTTACGATGCTCACATTCTGTCCACTTATCAAACCTGGATTATAAAGAGATGGGATAGGGTACCACACAGTTAGTATCATGACTCAAGGGAACCGAGGCAATTGGTTACCAAAGCAAAAAATAAAAATAAATAAATAAATAATGTTAACAAAAAAAATCAAATAAAAATAAATTAAAATGTACTAATCATCAACCTATACCAAATTTCTAACTAAAAAACTGGGTGGGGACTTTTCTGGCACAATAGCTCTCTATGTTTGACTCCCATTAAAACAAACCAAAAAAAGATTTGTCACTAATTTATTAGTAAGTAACATCCAAACTAATATTCTCCTGCAACCTCACACTAAAACAACGGGTCCTTTTTGCATGAAGTTTGCATGTTTTCACTTTACCCTACTATGTTTACTTCGAGTGCAAATGCATGCTTTGGCGTGTGTGTGTGTGTGTGTGTGTGTGTGTGTGTGTGTGTGTGTGTGTGTGTGTGTGTGTGTGTGTGTATGCATATAGTTCACAATTAGTTGGAGCCCTGTCTAGCGTTGTTCTTGCCTTGTGCATTGTGCTGCTGGCTGGTCACCGGGTCTCCTGTGATCCTGTAAAATGATTAAGTGGATAAGAAAATTAACTAATGAATTAACTGAGGCAGAGTCAACTGACACTATACAGCTAGCAAGCAACAGCAAGAACTTTAACAGTTTACAAAACAACAGTTCTATAGACCTGTTAGCTAATGTTTTTACAAACACATATTCAAGCTGATTTATGTGCCTGTCAAAATTAATGATGAGTCAATGGATCTTGTATATGTTTAGACTAAACCAAAACCTAATCAAAAATGTTGCATACTGAATATACTGAGAAGAAAAGAAAAAAAACAATATTAGACCATACTTTAATATTAAGAGTGTTTTGTTCCTGGTCAGGGCTGTGGTGGTTCTGGCACCCGACTATGCAGACAACAGGGTAAAAGCATAAATATGACCTGGAGAGGAGAGGACAACAGTCTGTAAGCGAGTTGGGTAAGTGCCCCTGGCCATCTTCCTCTCTTAGATACAGCCAGTCATGCCTGCATTCGATGCTCAGCCTGGCTGGAAGGCACCGACTCAAATCTGCTCCCTGCAGGCTAGTGCAGCAAACAGATTCACAAGACAATTGGGTTGTACAGCACACTGACAAATAATTTCCACAGAGTAACTATGCATTTGAGAATTTGTATATCTAGTAGAAATATGAAATCCTGCATTAGAAAATTTTACACAAGAATATTAATCTCACTTCACCAGTGCCTTAACACACATAAGGCATGTCAACCAAGTGACACATGAGATTATTTCCAAAAAAATGCTGGAATCATCCTTCAGAGCTCGTTTGTGAGATGGTGCAGGAAGATATTTGCTGTCTACCTCCCTCTGTCCATTTCTGTCCTGCCCATCTATTTGTGTCTCATCTCCTAGTCGAGGACAGGCTCCCTCCTGTGAGAGACCTTCTATGTAGCAGTAATGGATTTCTGTACTGTGTATTCTCTGCATGTTTAGACTTATCAGTTTATTTGTCTGAAGGGACTGACATTGTCATGTTTGTGAGGATCAGCGACTGGTGATGGACAAACAAGAGAGTTACAACATTTTACCATGACTGTGAATGCCTCTGTTATATTAAAAAAATTAAGAATATTAAGCATACATGACATTTTGATCTGTCTAATGTATACATGCAGAGGTGCTGAAAAATAATGTCAGTGCAAGGTCATATACATTACCTGATCAAAGCTGTGTAGGCTTTCAAATATCAAAACCATGTGTGCCTCTTGATTCCAATATATGTTGGCACATTTGTGAGAATTTTGATTCCACTGAGTCACAAGCGAGACCGAACGATGACTCTCACGATAAGTGAGACTGAACACTCATGTTGGTTTGGCTTGCAATGTTGACTACTTTTGCCATAAAACAAACTTTCGTTCAGTCTGTCACCCCACCCAGGCCTCATAATATTTGAGCAATGGCCAAAAGAACATGACTGAGGATACAAGTGATTTGTTTTCTTCTATGGGTTGCATGGTCAGTGATCTGGGCGTAAAACTTCATGTTGAGAGGAGCCAGATGAAGTAGTTCAAATATCTGTTAAGGGTGCCTCCTGAATGCCTCCCACTGGAGGTATATCCGGCACAGTCAAGGGAGGGGGACCAGGATAGACCCATGACTCAATGGAGGGATTATATCTCCCTGCTGGCCTGGGAGAGGCTGGAGATCTCCCAGGATTAGCTGGTTGAAGTTTCACGGGACAGAGATTCTGGGCTTATTTCCTTACTCCACTGCCACTGTGATACTGAAATGAATAAGTGAAAAGAGAATATATGAGATGAGTGTATCAAACCATGACAACCTTTTCCAGGCTCTTATTTCTTCTCTACTGTACTTTTCACTTGGCACTTCATTACACAGGTAGATAACAGCGGTGTTCACAGATTTATCTGCTCAGCCTTAATAACCCAGTTTATAAAGTTCCAAACAAAGTGGCATTGTACCTGTGTTTCTTGTAGAGGTATTTTGTGCAGGGAGATTGCATAAATATATGCTTCATTTTGTTAATTCTTAATTCAGGGCCAGAGATATACAGGACCTTTACAACAGCACATGGGGCAAAGTGGGAAATATGAACATACATGCACACATATACCTTTATAAAGTCCATAATGAGACCAGTTGACATTTTTTGAAATGTGGAGGAAGAAACTAGAGTAAATGGAGGAGGACAACAAAT